>JAULBP010143277.1:0-15932 GCA_032355345.1 Lepetodrilus pustulosus | reverse complement strand
AAGCCTGACACAAATGTTTACGAAAGTTACTTTTCTGATGCAATCATGATAGGATGTGCTAATGAAATGTTGCCATGGGCCCCAGTTCGGTATGCCATGGCCAACATTCTCA
Source organism: Lepetodrilus pustulosus (assembly GCA_032355345.1). NCBI lineage: Eukaryota > Metazoa > Mollusca > Gastropoda > Lepetellida > Lepetodrilidae > Lepetodrilus > Lepetodrilus pustulosus. The sequence continues at coordinate 15,820 of JAULBP010143277.1, read as the reverse complement.
ATGATAATATTATTATTATTATTATTAAATGTGTGGTGTATACCATGGCAATACAGATATCATCCTTGGTCTGTCAGTACCAGCCGATGCTTGCAGGTGTACTGCAATATTCAGCACAACGGATGTTGCAGTTTTTCCCCTGCCATAAACTGACAATCCATGATATAAGTGAAAGAATCTTGAAAGCGGCCATACAGCCAAATTGAAAAAAAAAATAAACTGCTGACAGTGAGGAAAAAGATACCACCATCTCTGGAGGACAGGCTACGGTATTGAATTTTCAATCATATCTTGTTCTGTAGGGGAAAAAAACAAAACAGAAAAGATTCTAAAACACACAATAGTTCTCGTGGATTTATTACAATAAAATTTCATGGAAACATCATTTTGACAATTCAAACAGGTTAGTCACTTTAAGCTTAATATTTATAAATGAAGTTAATGAAGAAAGAAATGATCATAACTAAGTACAAAATCACCAAGCTTGTTATGCATGAAATATTAAATTTCTTGAACTTAAACCACACCACAATAATAGCTTGTATCTACATCACGGTGTTCCAGGAGAATAAAAAAAAAATATAAAATTACTTTTGTAAATAGGAATATCTAAAAAGACTACCAACTACAAGTACCCTACCTACCCTAAAAACGATTCTGATTACAAATTAACTGTTTTCAAGCCACCATTGGTTTAGGGCTACAAGGTGCATAATACTGTAAATCATAAAATGTTAGCATCATTAAACTTTAGCAACTGATGGATTATCAACCTGTTAGCATCATAAAATGTCAATGAACTCATCCACATGTATCTGGAAAATAATTTTAGCAATTTATTCATGTAAGTTTATCTTAAATTGCCAGTGTGTAACACTGTTGGTAACAAAAGTATCAACAATAACTAATTGCACGTGTATGTATAGTTACAGCTATAGGGTTAATCTTTACAAATATCAATGAAAGAAATGTTTATGTCTAAGAGCAACTCATGAAATTCATTAAAGTTTTATGCTCACTAACGTATTATGATTTACAGTAAATGTCAATGTACATTAGGCTGCTCATTATGCAGACAATTATTAATTTGCTACTCTACAATATCATAAAAACAAACAAAAAATGGAAGATTGGTTCTTGCACCTGTCGACTAGTAAATTAGTAAGTTGACTAGAGTAAAATACTTTATAAGAACAACATAGACTAAAACATAATGGCTAATGAAACGCATCTTCTGACATAATAATTAATCTCTTGCTCGATTACAAGAATACTGATAGACAGAATGGTGCTATATATTTTGGCTAGCATTTATAACATTCCACGGCTTCACAGTGTAAGTTATTGGGGGCTGCCAACAACAAATGCATCACTAACAAGATCCATCTGCGACCTTGAGCTCTGGGTAACATATTCTATGATGCCATAGTTTAACAGTTAGAACATACACACGAAAGTGCCAACAACAAAAGCGGAAACTACTGAATATTGAAAGTAGGTTCCATGGAAATCTAGTGATGTTTTGTTTAGAAATCTAGGAACTTACATTCAAGTTGTTTAATTAATGTCAACATATATACTGTATATATACCGTAGGCCTTGGAAAATAATCTTTTAATATCTTGGGATTATTCTCTTACTCCTGAGGCGGTAAAATTATTTTCATCTTTATGATTTATTTGATGTTTTTGACCTTATATTTCCACAATTCATGTAGTAGAATTACCCGTGTCTTCTCCAGATTTATCTTTAGATTATTAAATGTTTTATAAATGTACTGTATGTTACAACAAGAAGTTATCATGTGTAAAAAAATTATCATCATTCAAACTATTAAAATTCCCTTTTTCTAATCAGTATGATACATCTATTTGAAATTCATATGAAAACCTCACAAATTGTTAAGACTTTTTGTCAAGACTTCTTAAACAGATATGACATGAGCATCCATAGCTGTGTGTAGCCAATGGTAGTACATGTACAGTTATATTGATTAGACTACTGGTAATGACACCTATCTTACTTGACAAAGCATTTACCACTTAGATTCACAGATCACACAGGGTTCTATGTACATCCACTTTGAACATGCCGCAAACTGTAACAAACACCATTTGGCAAGTTGGGAAAACAGTTTAAATGCTTTTAGATTTCTTTTACATAACCATTTTGCAGTATTTTATATTTCAGTTCTCACCTATATTTATACATTGATTGTGGGGATAAGTATCAATTTGAAAATACTTGTGCATGTATCTAGCCCATTTAACATTTCTCATTCAATGTTAGAGGCAACCAAAGACGGCAAAGTTAACTTACTATATTTTTGTTTGCATACATGTAATTTACATCCACACAATTTAATAGCACACAATCACAGATTTCAAAGAGCGCATAGCAGTATATTTGAGTATTAAATGCAAACTACATTCATTTGTGATATCATCAATTTTATATCGCAAATATTCTTTTTGTCAATTCATATTGGGGTAGAATTCGATCTAGCAGTTAGATGTTCCAAAGGCAAGATAATTAAAGCTACGTTCCGTTTATCCATATAAAATATAATTTGTTTAATAATTATTGAGTGTTGGGGAATAAGTACATCAATAAATAACAACTTTTGGGTGGGCAAATCAAAGGTATGTAGTCTCAGATAGAAATTGGTTTGTCAATTATATGGATCACCCATCTGTGATAGTATGCCTTTAAGTTGTGCAGAATCTAAAAAAAAACACAACTTTAGCCACAAGGTTAATACCCAATGCTAAAATCTCAACTTGTGTACTACATCCTAGATATTTTATCACAGCAATTCCATAACAAAACGTTATGTATATTACCCTTTGTTACAAGTTTTCCATTATTTTATCCAATGTTCCATTAGCAATGCCACATGATTTTAACATTTTATTTACATCAAGTATATATCTTGGATATTAGACATCAATTCCTGAAATATATCTTAATATACTAGACATAAAATACAAACAAATGTAAACATGAGCATGTGACCCATTCATATTGCCATGACAGTTTACCTACAAGGTCACGTGTCCTACCCTCACCAAAACACAAGCTCTACATTGACTCCTTAAAAACACAGGCCATAGATGAGCCAATAGATGATCATCATACTGTTTCCAAATATGGGTATTGCTTAGAGATGTAGTGTATGACGGAGCAGCGACTGAACCTGTGTTTTGAGGATGGTGACCCAGTTACAGCAGTGGTCTAATCTCAAACTACCGGGTACTATGTGCACAACACACAGGTATAGCATCATTTCAGATCTGTAGCGACGTTAAACTCCATATTCACTCAGATCTGTAGGCATTACTCAGGATATTTCAGATCTGTAGGCATTACTCAGGATATTTCAGATATGTAGTCATGGCATGTGATGTTTCAGATCTGTAGGCATGACATGTGATGTTGCAGATCTATAGGCAAAACAAGTTATGTTTCAGATCTGTAATCATAATATGTGACATTTCAGATCTGTTGGGACAACATGTGATGTTACAGATCTATCGGCATGACATGTGATACTTCAGAAATGTAAGAATGACAAATGATGTTTGAGATCTGTAATCATGACATGTGATATTTCAGATCTATCGGCATGACATATGTTTCAGGGGCCCATTGCATGACACTCTTGTAGCGCTACAATAGTTGTAACTGGCTCCCGCCACAATAGAAAGCGTTGACGTTACAATAGTTGTAGCCTACAAGAGTGTCGTGCAACAGGGTCCAGATCTGTAGACACAACCTGTGATATTTCAGATCTGTAGACATGACAAGTGACCTTTCAGATCTTTAGGCATGACATGTGATATTTTAGATCTGAAGGCATAACATGTAATATTTCAGATCTGTAGGCATATCATGTGAAGTTTCAGATTTGTAGGCATGGCATGTGATGTTTCAGGGACCCGATCCAAAAACGTTTACCACTCCCATCACATGATAGATTGTACCTCTGAAGATTGGGCACCAAGATCTGTAGGTATTGCTTACGATATGCGGCAAGTTAAGAGGCAATGTTGGTAAACATCAATCAGGAAGGGGCATATCAGTCTAATCAACCTCTGTTAACTAATACTTAACTAACCTCTGATAACTAATACTGTTCTCAAGACACATACACCCACACAAATACATGGCCACACGAATGGATAATAGTAAGTATCAACATGAAGATAGGGCTTACTTTTTCATATCTGATCTCGTCACATATGAATGAGGATTCCCACATTAATGTTAAGCAATAAATCAATCACATCAATAACTAAATTAATCATATCCAATCTAACTAAATTAACTATTATCAACTAAATTGACAGCCATAATGATATAGTTGATAGCTGGTCAAATTGGTACAACACAACACTGCCATTTACAAACAGGCAGCAAATGTCATATTCTTAATCATACAAAAGTATTCATTTTGAAAGCAAAAAAATAGACGTTGTAATACAGGCAATATGTTAATCAAGAACATGCATTAGATGAGTGCATGTCCATTCACTCTATGAAACATAACATTGTTCATATACATTTCTTTGCATTATTTGTTCTGTCACACAATTGTCCTATACTTCTACTGCACTTTATACTTTACAACAAACAGCTGTCATTCATCTCTTCATCAATTATTCAATTCTCAATTCAATTGGATTGGAAAAGTTAGAATACATGATATAATTAAAAAGGTAAAATCTGGATATGTCATACACATAAAATAGAATACACCTGGAATGATTTCCCATGTTCTAATGCCATAACACTAGGGGTTATCTAATGTCATTACTAAGGGAGTTATTCGTTCCCATTTACTAATATTTATACGTACAGTCAGATTTAGGTTAAAACTTTAAAAAATCTGTAAATATGTATACAATCCATTTTAATAACCAATGACACATGTAGCCTTCAAAAGGTTTGATAAATTATTGCTTTATGTTGATAAATACTGGTGTCAACTAAATGTGGTAAAATTGCTCTTGGTATATCAATTAAAAATGCATGTTAGTGCAGTAAGTTTCTATGTTTTTTTAACGCAGATTATTAAAAAACATATCCTATTTATTGCAGAATATTAAAAATAAATCATCCATAAAATGAAGAAATGGTTTAAAAAAATTATTACATGAAAACGTATACTGGTAGTATGTTTTTCGTGTACTGGTAATTATGCAAAGAATAAAGGAGTGGAATGGTCATAGGGGATGGAGACAAGCCATAGCCCATTCCAGCTACAGAACACAAGGGCTATTTGAACAGTGAAAAATATACTATGGGTAATAGGCCTACTAATGAAAACTGTCATCAGAAACCGTATCTATAACCTGGTGATACAGTTAGTGACTGAAAATGCTAAATCTTCATCATTCCCATAAATCAACTTCACAAAGGACAGATCAGCTTCATAAAAAATACTATCCACAATATGCGATAATTATAACTATTTGATTGGTTAAGACTAAGAGGTGTCCTGGAAAAGGTAATATACCATAATCTGGCCACAAAAACAATCGGCATGAATGTTCGCAAATTTGCTTTCTTAAAAAGGTAGAATTACGCTGATCTATGGTGAATTCATGAACAGTGCAGATTTGATTTTTTCCTGCAACATCTCTGTGTATAACTTGCCAGGTCATATGCATCCTCGAAACCCCGGACATTACGACTACTAAACATCTGTCAAATACCCAGGGAAATATTGTTCTCTGTAGAAACTGATGACGTTTTCACAGAACTTTTGCACATGGTGATGATTATTTACAACATGAGAGAGAAGGCAAGTTACATCCCTTGGCTTTATGCTCCAATAGTTAATAATAACCTCATGTTTCCTTAAAACAACATGAATTCTTCTTGAATTTGTTTTCACAAATATGTAAATATATAGCACTACACAATAAATACAGTATTTTGCACAATGAATGACTGAATAAAAAGGACAGCACTCATGTGAATATATCATATAGGGAGCATATGTGTAAAGTTAATATTTACCTTTGTCATTCGAAATTCACTTTCATTCTGTCATTCAGAATAGGGCATCCCAGTAATCATCACCCATTTAAATAACAATATAATTTGTTACATGCTACCAATTTGCAAATAAGTGTATTGGCGAACTACGTTCCTTCTGGATGGAAACTTGGATGAACTCTCTCATTGGTTGATATTACCGGTAGGTTATGTTAATAGATATTCATCTCAATAACAAAGCTCCAGAACATAATTGTAGTCATAATGGCCAGGGATTCGAAGATGGGTTATGTGTCGTGCGTAGTCATATGAATGTTTTACAGTTTCTGATGTCAGTTTTCATTGGTAGGCCTGGGTTGTGTTCAGGACGTGCTACTTTTCTCTACATTTCTCTACACTACTTTTCTAAAAGTAGTGGCTGGCTGAACGATTTAGTAGGAAATCGGTTTGCGCGAGCGTGCAGTCCATTCACTTCATGCTTTGGGTTTTCCTACTATTTCCTACAAAACACTACGGGCTCAAATGCAGAAGTGAAAAGTAGCACTACGTAGTACTTCGTAGAGAAATGAAGTGCGCCCTGAACTCACCCCTGGTTAAGGTTTTCCTGTGTTACAGATGCTATACTGACCAATAATACAGTCTTGTCATAGGTAGAGACACAAACGCTCATAAATCTTAATACAAAGGGTAAACCAAAGGAATAGAAAAACTATTGCCCTATCACAAAACATTGCTATGTGTTGAATTTCCCCACATAACACTGAGGTGTAAAGCTATTAACTGGGTATATATGTAGAGTATATAATAGAGTATATATTGAGTATATAGATATACAATATTAGTATTGCACAGACACAGTGACTAAGACATCTGGATTACAGACAGAATTCAGGCAGTTAACAACAACAAAAGCAGTCAGACTATCCTGGAGAGTATCCATACAAGTATATCTATATACAGTATGTGTTAAAATAGAATTACATTTAATATATGTAAATTTCTTCATAATAATTCAATCAATTCAACAATATCATTCATTATCATATAAAAATGTATTTTAGGAAATCTTGTTATCCAAGACGATACATATAAAGGATTACATTTTCAATGGAAAGATATTTTCAGCAGTGAATGAAATTAACACTACCGGGTAGTCCACTAGCCCAGGCCATTTCTCACAATGCTAAAGGTATCCTAAGGACTAGTAGAAATTCATGTTTTTTTGTTATTTGCATCTCTATTCGGGCTAGTAAGTTTTAAAGTTAATTTCGATCCCTAGAATTTCAGTGGAAAGAAGTTTCAGACCTTGTAGATCTCTGAATTGTAATAAATGACCCAAATTTTAATACATTTACCTAAACATGTTGCCCTGAACTGCAATAAAAATTGTCTTGAATAGTAACAACTTGCTGACCTGCATATTCTAACATAAAATTACCTTGAATTGTAATAATTCCAACTAACCCAAATTGTTTCAGGTTTAGCAACTCAAATTGTAATAACATTAAATGATGAATAATGCTCTACAATTTTACAATAGACCCCTAGGTACTAATTTCTTATCAGCATTTCGGAGGTTTTCATAATTGAAAACGACTAAATCTAACTCCATATACATATAAGTATGTGGATGATGTACACATGAAACAGGAATGTGTTGTTGTTTTCTCAAGCAATCACTATTCAAGTAACTATACAATTCTGGAGCTCAACCGAGATGTATGATCAATAGAAGATTATGAGAATATATTCAAGTTCAAAGGAGCGTTATAAGCTATTGCACAAACCACATTAATGCATCTGATCTACATCACAGGGCAAATCTTCATGAAAATATTGTCAGTAATTGTACGAAACAATCTGGTTATTTAAGACATAGCTCGAGGCGAACAACGACAACATGGTAATATGCAAGCAACAAGTGAGAGTGAGTGAGTGGTAATGGGGTTGATGTGGGGTATGGAGAGGTGGGGTTGTTCAGGAAGTGGTGTGAAATTACTTTTTATTACGACAAGTTTGGTAGTGATCAGCATTCTTAGTAAGAGATCTTAGCAAGACAGATTTCACTGAAATGTTGAACATCCAGATTTAAAGTTTATCTGACCAGTCCAAAATGTGTCTTATCTGATCAAATTAGGAAAATTATTAGTGTCTGAGAAATTAGAAAAAGAAAATATTTGACAAAAATGGTGCATTTTAGGGTCGAAAAATAAATTATTTTCGACAATGAATTAAGGTGTTCGCATTATTGGAGGGTTCGAATAAAAAGAAGGATTACGGTATGTCTGATCTAGGATATGTCTCATCTGACCAGTCATGGGTATGTCGCATTTGACAAGACAGACAGAGATCTACGAGCTGTCAGGACTTGTCACCGTCTTGGCGACTTCGAAGTTGGAAGCGGCGACGTCGGAGCCAGGACAGTCGCCGTCGCCCTTGGTGCTCTCATGGCTGGAGCTCCACTGGAAGGACACGGGCGGGTTGGAGAATTCAAACGAGCCCTGGCTGGCACCCATGCTGATCAACTGACCGCGGCGGTTGCCAGTCACAGTTACCTCCCCTCGCATGAACTGTTCCAGTTTGTCCACACAGGCATCCTGGTAATCATGGATCCACCTGTATAACGAACACACGTAAAATAAAAGTATTACTAAACTGGGCCATGTTCTAGAGAATTTGATTTACTTTGATAGAAGTCCCCGATTTGTAACAATAGTTTTGATTCATAAAACAAACCCATTAAATTAATGTAGACAACAGGATACTGCATCCTACATTTAGTAACACCCAAAATTGCAAAACTGCCCACTTCCATGTTTTTTCTACAACTCATACTACCCTAATGAAAACATAACAGGACCATACTGATCCTGGATTCGAACCTGAGTTGCTGGATTGCGAGTCCAATGCTTAACCAACTTAGTCAAGACCAGAGGCCTGGTTCAGGAGACACACAAACTCGCACTTGAACTTGCCTCTTGAGCAATTGTCCCTTGTCATAGAGTCACGCGTGTACTCGCGGTGTCGCACACTCCTGAACATGCCTCAGTAGGAGTATCTGCTATGACACCTGGTTACATACTAGCATACATGGTATATAGATTATTAAACACAAGTGGGTGCCTGACCTGATGCCATTGAAGATGCTGAGGTTCTTCATGTCTTCAGGAAGTAGGTCTGCCGACGGCCATTCAAAGTTGTCCATCACGGGGATTATCTTGCACTTGTTCTCCAGGGCGGCCACGATTTCCTGTCAACAAACAAGTGACCTCCAGATGCAATCAAGTGAATCTTAAAGAAATCATAATTAATTATGCTATTATTTTCAAATTTTAAAGAAATTATTTGCTACCATCTACTGCCTATTTTAGCTCATGGAAGCTCTCATAGTTTGTCTTGTACTAGTAGTATTATCTTTAAAAATCTACCATTCAGTAACGAACCTTATCAATAGTAGATGTAACTTCCTCAACAATTGTGGTAACTAATTTGCACAGCATTTTTCTATCACGTGTAATATATGTTTCCAGCTTTCTTTTCTCTTACCTTGTGTACCCAGTCTTTCATTTTGTCGTCTCCGAAGCAACGGTCCAAGGAGTTTGGCGTCAAGATCAGTATAAAGGTTTTGGCCATCTTGATGCTGAGTAGTAGATTCTCGTCAAACTTGCCGGCTCGTAGACGTTCAATGTCAATAAAAACAGAGAATCCCCGCAGCTGTAGATGGACTTTCAGCAAGCTGCAATATAACAACAATTTGTTACCATGGTTACTGAGCGTATTTGAGGCCCTGAGATTATGAAGCATTGTGAGAACAAATTCATGCTTTTATATGGAGATTTGTGAAGAAAACTTTGATTTGAGTGTGAAATCATGCTTATAAAATCGAGCAGATTTTTGCTAGTCTATCTTCATATGAATATTGAGAAATACATATTTTATTTGCAAATATGATCAAACCAATTGTCCTGGGTCCTGTTCCACAAAACTATTCTAGCGCTATGAGAGTTGTAACTCCTATTTGTTAACATAAGAATTATGACACTCATAGTGCTACAATCGTTCTTCAGATTTCTATTTCAAAGCAACCCACATGTGATTGCCAACTAAGCCCTATTACATTGCCGCTTAGACGGTACCTGGCAAGCTGTGAGCCGTTGGATCGCCGATAACTGATGAAAGCGTCTATGCATTTCTTAGAACTGTCCAGCGGACCGTCGATGAGATCATGCTGGACTTGCGGACTGGTCACCGCACTGGTCAGGCCGTGTTCTGGAAACACATTGATGAAGGTAAGCATGGATGCATAGTCACACATGACAGCTGCTATCACCGATAGTACACTCAACAATCAATAGATTTCGATAGATTCCAAATTAAAATAACGTGCTTGTGTAGACAGCGGTCAGTACAAGGGAAGTAACTCTGAATAATAATGAAACTCGTATTGCAATACATATCGTATCATGAGGTGGGTGAATTGTGGCACCCCTATTAGTAACAAATCTACATGTTGACATGAAATTTATGCATGCTGACCTTTGGCCTTGTTGAGGATGACCATTCGATGGATGCCATTGGTGATGTGGCAGTCATTCTTCAGGTGTTCGTCAGTCAACATGGACAGCATCTTGCGGTTGACCCCACTGTGCAGCATCTGGTACGTGTACTGTGTGTACGCTGGCACAGCATCACTCAGCCAATGGGAGAGCTTGCTCGGGTCACATGACGTGTAGTCGGCCGACATCTTCAGCTCATGTAGTTCTCGCAAGAATCTGTTCACAAAAGATGAATAATCAAGTATATATAAGGAAATATATATTTTTTATCAATACCCCACACCTTGTCATATCTATGTGATGAAGTGTATCAATCAGTATTATTTCACAACCAACTATCGATCATCCAACAGTGACCTCATCATGTGTAACCCACAGAATTCTATTCCACTATGCCCGCTGCACTCTTGGGACAGTTCACAGTCTTATCTATCATGTCTATGGGAGGTGTGTCCGTGTGCAGTCTCACCGTTTCCTGCTCAGCATGCAGTCCATGTTCAGACTGTCCATCAGCTCCTCCTCAGTGATCCTCAGAAGGAGGTCGCCATCCACGCAGCACCTCATAAACATCTCCTCGTGGTTCTCAAACCCCACCTGACAAACAAACAAACAATTTACCATTGGCTACCGTCCAACATTTCCAACTACTGCATCAAATGGCTATCAAACAACATTTCAATGTCAAATGCACTTCATCAATTGGCTATCCAGGGGCCGAGATATCGAAACATTCTGAGTACGATTTCATGCTCAAGCTCATATTTTATATGGAGATTTATGAAGAAAATGCTGAGTTGAGCATGAAATGGTACTCAATAAACTTTCGTAATCTCAAGGCCAGGGCTCTAGACTAACATATGCCCAACGTAAAGTAGCAACTTAAATTTCTCTGCGGGCAAATTATTTTTAATATACAGCACCATTGGTGCCTTTGAAACTTGTCCTGTAACTCACAGTGATACTGTTAGTCTCGAGCCACCCTGCTATCAATAACCATAACCATCCTATAGTATCATCCAACATTTCACATGTACAGCTGTTAGCTAAAGCTACCTCTCAGAGTCCGAGCAGGGAACAGTACACTTGTCAACACTTGCCGTTTGCACTGAGAACTTTCAATGTTTTACCTGAGCCACCCAGTGCACCACGTCCTCCACAGACCACAGTGGCACCTGCTGGGACAGTTTCCGCGGGATCTCCTCCCCGATGATCTTCAGGGCTTCCGTAGCCAGATGGGATGCAGTGGAATTGGGTGTGCTGGCAAGGCGTTTCAGAGGTTCAACACATCCAATATCATACAGCTCCTATATTGGAATAAGAACTTCATTTCATAAGTGAAACCAAGAAACCATGATTATCAAAAAGTAAAAACTGAATATATTTTAGATACCACAGTATATTATGGTATTTATAGAAATAGTTTACCTGGCCCCGAGATTACGAAACTTTTTGAGTATGATTCCATTCTCAGAATTTGTGAACAAAACTTTGAGTTGAGCATGAAATCATACTCAGAAAAGTTTTGTAATCTCGGGGCCAGGCCCTAGGTCAAAAAAACAAACTTTGCACTATAAAACTTTAAAAGTGATAAATTAATTAACATATACCGTAGGACATAATGCTATATTTAATATCAACTTATGTCTTAAGTCAATAAGTGTAATGATTTAAAAATTTGTAAATAAAATTGTTTGACTCATGGTGCTACGACGGGACCGATTTGATATACCATACTCCAAGCACCATATTTTCACCCCTAAGACTGCCCACAAGACTCACCTCCTTCTTGTTCTGCTCTGCCTTGATGCCGGCCTCCATGGCAAAATGGAATGCTGCCAATGCCTGAGCTTCTTCGCGCTTGCTGGACAGAACTGGAATGAGGCGACGGAGCCAGCCTAGCGACCTGCCCTGACGGTGCGACACGTCCATGCGGGCGAACTCCGCGGGGTTGTGACTGGCCAGGAAGGGGTTGACCAGCTCCAGGGTACCAGAGGCTTCTACTGCGGCCTCCAGTTCCTTGTTGGCCACCAGCACGGCTATGGCCAGGCAGGCATAATATCGCACGCTCTCGTCGTTGACGAACGCCAACGGGAAGAGCCATTCGGGTACCTTGTGCTTGGTCATCTGGTGTTGGTTTTCTCGCCCACCGTACAGGGCGAGGTTTGCGAAGGCGATGGCGCAGTGTCTGAGGGTCATGTGGTCGTTGCAGCGGCACCAGTGCAGAACCACATCAAGACCACCAAGCTGAATCACTGTACTGCAAGTCTCCTCCGACGTCTTGAACAAACTCTCGAGAATTCCCGTGAAGGTTCTGGCCAGATTGCAGTCTCCAATGGCCGACACGGTCATCTTGACCACGGTCTCTATGCCGTTTTCCGCCACATACTTCCTGTTGCCGGTGGTGAGGACCTGCTCTAGGAGGAAGACCGACGCTTGTAACAGTTCCCTATTGCTGGAGGCACAGTTCCTGACTATTATGTCCAGAACACATTCTGTCCTGATGATGTCACAGAGACCGTAGGCCAGATCCCGGCCATATCCTTGCATGGACCAGGCTTGGTCTATCAAAACGTTCAGCTCTTGAAGAGCATTGATCTGCTCGGGGACAGACCCCATCTGAAGCTGGCGAATGTTCTGCTTCAAGGAATTGGAGTACAACTGAAAACTGGATTTCATGTTAGCCTTGAGCTTACTGGATTGCTCACTCGACTGTCCCACGTTGTTCCGGGTCGTCTTCAAAGACGTCTTCTCCTTGTGGATCGTCACGTCGTCTTCGCTGGTGCTGCAGCCCACACTGGATCTGCTGTCGCTGGAGTGAGCGCTGTACACGTGGGTGAGGTCACCGGTCTGCAGCTCCTCGTCCTGGAGAATGGTCTCGAGGAACCGACCCGAGGAGACCCGCACCATCCGGCCTTGACTCTCGCCCAGCTCCACCTTCTCGTAGACCTCGGCCGTGGACAGGTCCATGTAGACCTTGGAGCACTCCGACACGTTGGTGCCGGCGTTGAAATGTTCCGACATCATGACCAGGTTGGACACTTGCGAGTCCTCGCCATCATGAGGCGAGTGCAAGAGGGCGGCATCTGACTGAGACCGCTGGAGGATTTTGTATGGGTCGTTCTTGTCGCCACCACAGTCTTCGTCCTCGCCGTATGAGTCAGAAGGCAGGTGTCGCGCATATCGGTCATTGTCATCCATGCGAGAGTCATCCAGTGACGCCATAGTGTCTCGAACCTTTGTCTTGAATTTTAATTCTTCGCCATGCTGAACATGCTGAAAGTGTTCTAAAATAAAAGCAAATGTATTTAATAATAATAATATATAATAAATAGAAAGTAAACCCCAAATAATTAAAATACTATGATTTTTTTGTTCAATTCGCTAGTTAAGAACTTGAAAACACAAGAGTATAACAATTTGAATTTCCACTGCTGTATTAATTGTTTTGTTCTATGTAACATGTATCTATAGATAGTATGACCTAAAATGCTTAATGCACTTTATGTCATCATACTTGACGTAATTTCCAACAGGGCTCAGACTAACGTACACAGGCAACTTAACAGTTCTTTGGGCAACCTAGTTAATAATAGGAGCGTGAAAAAAAAGAGAAGAAGAGCCATATATCCAATCGGTGATAATTAAAAGCTTGTCCTTGGGTCACTACTTTAAGGACAAATTAACCAGAATGATGTGACAGTACTAATAGCATCTGTGCTACAGAATCGAGTACCCACCCAAAATAACCAAACCATGTGTGGCCGCCAATGTTACCTGACGATATTCCAGCTAGTAGTCTTTGTCCACAAGCCCAGACCCTAACTGACATAAATATCCAAGTGACAGAGACTAATAGGAGACCTTGAAATCACACTTCTAATCAATGTGTATGTTCTTGGCACTTGGGCCTTATATTTAGAATTTTCTTTGAGACAAGTGCGCATTTCCTTTAACTCAAATCGTTCGTTATTCCTATTCAAAAGAAGTGTATGTAAATGTTCAGTTTAATTCTGAAAGTCGTGTTCTTCATTTACCCTTTAGTACAGCTACAACATGTGTGATCCACCTTGAAAAGTTCTGCGGTGCCAATCCCATGCACTGCATACCCCCATGTCTGATACTTTGTTTATGATCAGTGGGGACGATTCCATTATGGAACCAAAGGTGCAGGTGCCAAAATTCCATCACATGGTATACGACATATGTGTATACGACTACTAACTGCATAAAGCGATAAATTGTAACTTTGAAAGTTTGAATATCAGGAGCAGAATTCAGCAAAGAAACCTACCGTGCAGTATTTACTTCGTGATGATCAAAACAAACTCACACCCCTTATTTTGAAATGTCAACTTCCGGCTGCCTAGAAAATGCAAAAGAGGAAATATGAAACGTATTACATAAATATGTATATTTTTAGTATGTCAGTATGTTGTCTGCAAATAATTCATTCACATAAAATGTGTACACTGATGTGTCCATAAAAATAAAATAAACATAGACTATGTTGTATATTATATTGTATCGACTGTTACAATACTATACATCCATATTTATTTTCCCGTTCTGAATTTATAAAGAGCCGATAACTCTAGACAGAATATTCGAGTTTATTTTGTAAACATGGCACAGGGAAAGAAAAAGCTTACCCCACAAGGAGCCAAGAACAAGAAACATCAAAGGCAACATAATAAGAAAAATGGACCTAAGAAAGGTTCTCTGCACATTGCGATTATTTTGGCAATATGTTGTATTCGAATGATCAGTAACTGATCGATTATGAGCTTGAAAATTGTGTTTCACGAACCACGTGTGATGGGCTTAGATCTACAGTGCGTGAGGCAGTTCCGGATCACGGGTATTCCGGATCACGGTCTCACTTATTCACTCATAATAATGCAGACAAAGTGTATCCTGTTATTTCTCGACTCAATATGTGACACAGAGTCTAGAAATGTGTCCCTAGAAATAACCAGCGGTCACAATTCGTCTGCATTATTGTGATGAGTGATTAAGTGAAACCGTGATCCGAAACTGCCCTACGCACTGTACGTTATTGGCGTTTGTCATATTGATCTAGTGTAGTCTGTACAAATAACAAACGTTTACACACACAAAAAAACACACTATGAATTTCTACTAGCCCTTAGGATGCCTCCTTTAACATTGGGAGAAAGGCCTGGGGTAGTTCGAGATTCCTCTATCCCTCCCTGCTGACCATAAGATACTTTTTATATTGGTATGGCTCAGTGGAGGGTTAG
>JAULBP010143166.1:0-15935 GCA_032355345.1 Lepetodrilus pustulosus | reverse complement strand
GTGAATGTACTTTGTAGTTGTAGCTAAGAACTAGTCAAAAACGGCCATAAATATCTGTGATTGTATGCCTTTAATATTTTATTTTACTATAGTAACAACTCTCTATCAAAGTAGGCTTTTAAAATTTGAATACAATAGATTGTATATTTAACAACCTCCAATTTCAACAATGACTAATAGATCTAATATCTACATATAATTTTTGTCATACATTTCTTCGTCTTTACTGCACCAAACAAAGGTTTATACCTATTTATGGCTTTTAGCAGGATAAAGGTTAGAATAGGATCGGCAACGTATATTAAAATTCATACGTATATAGGCTATCATACATCCCCTGCTTCACCGGGTGATCCACTCATATAATTCATTCCCCACCCTGTGAACGTTACTCTACATTGCACTTAAATGGAGAAAGCTAGGTAGCGCCACCAGGTGTGCACTGTCTAGTAATGATAGTTGTCTCCCTTCACCCGACCAATCAAAATTCTCGATATCTTACTTGCTCTTCGCATCATGGCTGATCGACATGACGCTTTGTCACGATACAATAATATCTGCTACTTGATTTAACTGATTAATAACTGAAAAGGTTCGGCCGAAAACATGTCTTATGAATTTAGCATTCGTTTCAGATTGGCACATGCGACAGGCCAAGTTTAGTTCGATTCCCGCCATATTTTTTTTGTGTATGTAGAAAAAAGATTGCATTGGCAAATCTCTGTATTTAACTTTTAGAGGTGTATACGTTTGTATCGCAACTTCTGAATGGCGAAGCGCAAAATCTCACTGCAATCAAATACCTAGTTAGATCCAGATCCCAAAATAATTCTAACTACAAGGAGTTGAATGAAGGTAGGCCTTCTATAATTTATACTTACTCCTATATACCGTAGTGTTCATTCTTACTATATAATGTTCATTCTTGCTAATACTGACTTCAATATAAAGATTCACAAGACTGGAACAATAAGTGTGTGCTTCTTCAAAATTATCATTTCATAAAGTGGGACAAAACAAAATAGACAGAATTGATGTGGTTCTTTGATCGAAAGTGACAGTCTACAGAATACATAAACAGGAAGCTCCGCGAGACCACGACAAGCTCCGCGAGACCACGACAGTCTTAGAGACCACCTTGCATGGGAACACAAACATTGCTCTTCATGAATGGAGGAATGTTAGGTCAGAGGAGCCATGCAAAGGGGAGACAAGTCACTGATAACGGACCCACCATGACCTACCGCTAATGAGGATACTAGACGATCCTTATCTTTATATTAAAGGCAAAAGGAGAAGCAGAAATGAGTTGATAATGAGTCAGCATATGTGCATACATACTCAGTGCATGTAATAGAAAATCACACTTTTGTATTCTCTTTGTCGAGATCAAAGTTGATCAAGCTCTATAGCAATTTCCGAGCAGAAAATTGTATTCGTTCACATGTGTGTATTTTAGTATTATAGACAGAATATTAGAATAAGAAATCGTATATACTCATATGTGTTGTAAGGACAATAGCATATTTGTTCTAAAACGGTCCACACGTAGGCCTACACGTAGTTAGTTAAACTTTAAGCCGTCATACTGAATATTAGAAATACATATTCGTAGCCTAAAATGTGACGAATTGCATTTGAGATATAGAACATAATACATGTATTGTAATTGATATTCTTCGCGAGGTAATATTAAAAGTATTGCGCAAATAGTGTTAAAAATGCAACAATATTTAGAATATATCGTGAAAAGGAACGAATTTAAATATTCCTCAATGTCTATCTATATAATTAAAATGAAATCTTATTTCGTTTCCGCTATTGGACTGTTCCAAAGTTTAAACAAAAACATCACAATTGTAACTCTGTAATACCATTATTGTCTGAGGACATGGGTTTTTTTAAAGTTTAAACATAATTTATCCAAGATGAAATGGATAGGTTACAAGTTATTACAATGTAAGAATGTAAATATTCTGTCATTGTATATATATTTACATAAGCATATTAATCAAATCGTTGTGTTTGTTTAATGTACAACTGTACTAACTTTAAAATAGTTTAATTTTCAGATGCATTTGAGTCTGAGCATCCATATAACAACAGATTGGCATCGATATGTGCATCTTTGTGGATTGTAGTTGTTTGAATATTTGTTAGTATTTGTTTTCGATATGTGATGTATTTCGGACATTCAAGTAAGTAATGGACAGCATTTTCACATGGATGACCACATGTCCGTTATATAGGTCAAACCGCCGTGCTAGTATGACTTTAAATATTCATTCAAAACACATCTGGCATTGACAGAGTCTAGGTCACATTCATAACACCATATGGACGAATATCTAACAATAGTGGCGATATTCGTAGACCGAAGACATCAACGTGTTGTAGTATTACTGAAGTCAATATTTGTATTCATTTCGAATAATTATTATATCGACCCTTGTATAACGGAGCCCACGAAATCCTATTCTATTGATATGATCTCTTTACTAGTCAGATGCTAGTAATATCAGGATGACGAATGTGGAATTATGTCTCTTGTTATGTATGGATCACTATTTCCCGCTAAGTTATTGCAGGGTTTCTAGTGGCGGACTCGCGGACTGCTATCTACGGAAACTAAGAGCACCGAGCGCTGGCTAAGCAAATCTGTGGCTATAAGAACAGACTCAGCTGTATACATCATCTAAAAGGGAGATGCAATGTGGATTGCACACAAAACGATGACTGCCATCGTAATTACCTGCTTTAAAGGATTGTAACTGGATGTTTTCCATCAAGTAATATCAGCCCTTAATTCTCGCTACTGATGGCCTATACAAGCACGTATTACGTGGTATACTTGTATGCCTAGTACTGACTGAGTCACATTGAATGATGGCAGAACAGAACAAAACAGAACAGGGTTTTATTGCAACCCACATTACTTTCTGGCCCAATGCAATCTATTCTGATTTGTTTTTATTCGTTTAGCTAGTATATTGATGAAACTGAAAGTAGTCGAATACACTTGCTCTAAATACTGTGTGTGTTCCATATAAGCACGTGGAACATATGTATTGTATGACTAGAGCGTAGAGGTATTCCTCAACCATATATACTATGATAGTGATATTAGCAAGTATGGATAGCAGTGTTGGCATGCTGAAGTAAGCAGTCGGTCAATACGTAAATAGGGACATGCAGCATATATCTAACACGATACAGATTCGTTCCCTATCGTACTACCTTGTTTAGATTAGTTACACAAAATGCAAACATGACCGTCACTCACTTTATGTCGTTACGAGTTCCGTTACTTTTAGCAAGTATAAATGGGCTTTTAACTATAATACATTGGACTCCATCACCATAATTGTCAAACAGAATACTTGGCATGAAGTCGTTAACTTCATCGTAACCAATGCACGAACAGCAACTTAGCTTCCAAACAATTAGTTTGTTGTTGCTCTATATAGGTTTTTGGAGATACACCACCAAGAAATACCAGATAATTGGGTAAATGTCACAGAGTTAGAATACAACAAAACACTTTTCTTTCTTAAGGATATGTTTTTGGTGGTAACTTTAACTTCATTAAGTTGGAATAACAATATAATTGCATTTACTACAGCAATCAGTCCCTTCTAGAAAGTTGTAAACAAGCAATTTCCAGACAATTTCCTGGAAATACACATCACTTTTGCAATTATCTAACGTAACAGATGTGTAATAGATGTTCTAAGTGTTGTGTGGCTTATGGTACTTGCCAATAAAACACATTGTAGTACTCTAGCTGATATATCCAGCTCCTCGGGGGATGTCCATATTTAACCTAATTTGGACCAGTACCAACTGTCGTTTTGCTGCGAGGCATTCAGAATTAGTTTATTATATTGGACACCGCCTTGGGTATTGCTCGTCGAATATATCAATAGCAACTGTTACTACCTAGCTATAGTAACAACACGTGAATGAACACTTTATCTGTTTATCCACATACAGTTTTGATTGCTGGTGGTCGTAATAATGGTTGGAGGCAGTTGTGGTGGTGGTGGTAGTAGTAATAGAAGTAGTAGTAGTAGTAGTAGTAATAACATAATTAGTAGTAGTAGTAGGAGTAGTAGTAGTAATAGTAATACTAGTTGTAGTAGTAATAGCAGTAGTAGTGGTGACGGTGGTGGAGGTAGTCGTCGTCGTCGTAGTAGTAGTAGTAGTAATAGTAGAAGTAGTAATAACATAATTAGTAGTAGTAGTAGTAGCAGTAGTAATAGTAGTAGTAGTCGTAGTAGTAGTAGTAGTAGTAGTAGTAATAGTAGCAGCAGCATCAGCAGCAGCAGTAGTAGTAGTAGTAGTAGTAGTAGATGTCGTGTAGTAGTAGTAGTAGTAGTAGTAGTAGTAGTGGTCGTGTAGTAGTAGTAGCAGTAGTAGTAGTGGTCGTGGTGGTGGTGGACGTGACAATAGTGTCACGATCTGCATAAATGTTACCACACTATGTTACCCTGTCAGATGTAGATAACAAACCTATCTCGGCTGATGTTTTATACCATGTGTCATAAAGTAACGTCCATGCACCATTACCCAGATGACAGAGCGCGCAATAGCAATGAATAAACGCCCCCTTTACCTAACCAGCTCAAGTTAAAACCTGACATCGTTCGACAACAGTTCATATTTCCTAGCAATGTGTCAATCTAATGTTCACTTGAAGTAGCACATATCAAAGTTTTTTCCGCCTTTAATTAGAGCATGTTGGCAAGACGCACGACAGGTTGAATGAAGCGGATTCGACAGCAGAGCCTAGGCTGTCAGGGAAATAGGAACCGGATGTCGTCCGTCCATTCCGCTATATACCCACGCACGTGCTCAGAAGTGCCGCAGTTACACCAGTCTTGTTTTACTACGATACTATTTGGTCATAATTTATTAGATTCCGACTGTTCTGTCGACATGCAAGATAACCAAATGGATTTCCTTGTTCTAAATAACCATCTTGGCACCAATGTCAAGTATTTCTGCTTTCATTTTGTTACTTTTGTACTTTGAATAGCCCGAATGTTTTCATTCGTTCGAGGGGCGAGTAAGTTGCGAGTGCGAGGTTGAGGTGTTGCGAGCGCGTGAGGTGGAGGTGTTGCGAGTGTGAGAGGTGAATGGCGGTACTGTGAGTGCACGAGGTGAGTGGATTGGTGTATGGTTTTATAATGTGTATATCTTATACCATCAGAAGAGTGGAATATCAAATGACTTGTAAGTGAACACTGAAAGTCGTGCAAGGCAAGAGTGTCGCTATCCTATAATAATCTTTCCATTACGAGAGCACATACACGCTGGTATATCTAAATTAAGCTGATGCGCCGACGGTAACCTTGAAATCTTGATCAGCCTTAGTGATATAAGTTCATGGTGTTACCTTTTCCAATCTCATTCAGTATGTTGTTCCCCTTTCCTATCTCACTCAGTATGGTGTTACCCTTTCCTATCTCACTCAGTATGGTGTTGGCGCTTTCTTTGCTCTAATGTACTTGTGTGCTTGTCTGGTTACAATGGCCTATAAATAACTAAATAATACAAGTTTTTAACTAACTATTGCATAAACATGGTGAATATGTATTCTAGTAATAGTAAAAACAAAACTGACCATTTTATGAGTTTAGTGTTATTTATTTTCGTCCGTCTTTAGCGTAAAGCCTAACTTGTCGATGCTCGAAAATGGGACATTATTCACATAATATAAAACTATTCAATACGTGATTTTCCGTGTCACTCGTATTTTTGGAGAAAAGAAGCTTGAATGCATGCAAAACAATTTGTTTTATTGTGAAATAATTATGCTCGAGTATAATCAATTTAAATAGATTCAATTTAAATTTTCACGTGACCTCTGTTCACACTGCTACGTGACCTACATCCATTTATTAAATAGTAGCCTTTAGCAGTACAATGAAAATATTATTTGTCTTTAACCCTCTCCCTGCTGCAGACAACCGGAGATGCCCTAAACAGTTGTGTATGTGCCTAACCCAGCAGGGTCAGGGTTACCTATTAAAATCCTTAGTAACCGTAGAAAAAAAATGTTTTGCATAGCAATTGAATGAAAATTAAAATTTGATATTGTGATTTATGACAAATATCATAGTTGCCCCATGGCTTGCTTCGGACCTGCAAACAAACATAATACCGGTATTAAATGTTACTAAATGTTAATAGTTTCGCATTACTTCCAACTATTTTCAAATATCCGGTATCCGTGGTGAAAATAAAATAGCCAGTTTGTCATTATTACAGATCACTGGCCTATATTATAGTCACCTCATTAAAGCACTACTACGACCATTGTGGACATTTGTCGACAGATCAAGTAGCAAAGTAATGTTTTTATGCCACGTACGAATTCGTTGATCAAGAAGGCCAGTTCTGAACACTATTTAAACATACATCTGGGTCTATGGCACCTGGTATACCATCACATGACAGAGTGGGTCCTGTTAGTCCGACACATCCGGTCTCTGGAACGAGACGGTCACCGAGAGAATACGACTGACAGTACGACTAGCAGGGCACGTCCGCCAACTGGTCCATTACTATTTGTCTTCACCGCGACTATTCCAGATTGAAGGGCATGTAGAATAAAGGTCGAATTTGTCTTTAACATCTATGCACTTGATATGGATACAGCGACAATACCTTCAATGTCATCGATAATAATAACAAAAATATTAATAATAATCATCTAATAATAATAATAATAATAATAATGATTGGCTTTTACCTCAACTGAACGTTCGCGCTTGGCTTTCAAAGATAATATGTAAGTCATTATAATATCACTAATATCAATGTTGGCGAATTTATCCTGTTATAAGTATGTAGATGTTACCAAAGCAATCAATGCAACCTTCCCTAGAGGATTTCCAGAAGAGAATCAGTGTTCGCTACTGTAGTGTAGATGATCTGCTACCAAGAATAATGAAGTAGGCCTACGTATGGAAGACATACGGGGCAGACGTAGCGGCATACGTCGTAGCGGTATAGATCTACATCAAATAAGTTCACCAACTGAAAGCTTGACGTGTCAGTTGACCTAACGTATAGGCGCATGCTATACCATCCTCGAAAACACAGGCCATTATGACTACACTAACCTCCGTCTACCTATTCGCCGTATGTCCATTATAGAACAAAGAGCAACACTAGCGATGTGAAAATGGTTTTTAATGGCGTATCTCCCAACTCTTGTGAAACACGATACGCTATACAGCAATCAGTTCTCAGGTTCACGTATGTATACATTTATATGTAATGTATATTAGATGGATATAAAAACACAAGGCATTTTACCGCAGGGCTGGCAACACAATCAATGCAATTACAAATGTCATTCATCTGCTTACTCAATGTTTTTCATATTCTCAAATGTCGAATATTTCCTGGCGACATGTTCACTACAGATTTAGTTGCGTGATGGTTTGTCACTTAGGTAATAACCAGACGTGTGTTTTTATCATGTACATACATACATAAATGCATACATATATATGGCGTGTATATCTTAATAATACAGTCGACATAAAATAAATCTGCAAGTACGTACACGCACACATCAGGCAGACCCCCTCACTCAGTGTTGTACACGCAGTGACATTGTTCTAAACAACACGATAACAAACCATGGTTGAGCATTCAATGCATCTTAATACACATCCTGATATATACAACATACCAACAAAACCTCAAATATATTCTGGGAAATATACATGCTACAGACACGTCTAGTATACTTGGCACCAAGCATGTGGTTAATGAAGGTCTAGTCATGGTATCCAGCGATCGTGTTAGTTCTGATCGTGTTACCCTGTTTCGGTGATATTTGTATAGCAATATTATATCTTTGTGACAATTTAAATGTTAGTTACTTTCATTAATTACTCTCGGGCATGAAGAAGTAGAGAATAAACCAGGTGGAATGTTATAGTCAGTCATGATTGGAAATGGTTGATAGACACTATACGCCGCCGTGTGTTGATTATTGCATTTTCAAAAGAGGTTTCATCATCACATCATCATAAACATAATAAATATCAGTTTACTATCGTAGTATCATACGTAACACATATCAAAGTAACCTGGTTTCAAATATATTAGTTTGAAGCAATCTAAGGTACACAAGGATCTCTATTGACCAGAACGAAATATCTTTTACAGTATTGAGTAAGTGAAGTGTCCTTGCGGTAATCTTTCACTTATAAGTAACAATGAATAGTATTTGTATAATTGCAATAGACTAGGATATAGAGAATGCAATTCATACAGACGCTGGACAAAACTTCCCGATTCCAATAGCGGTAGGTTTTGGGATTATGATGGTTTAACCAGCATTTAGCCTAAGGTCATGTCTAAAAGTCTATGATTGCGGTGTTTCATGAATATCTAAGGGATGATGTGATTGGTATATATTATCTCATTAAGCCGGATATGAACGTGCCGACAAATGCTCAAGCGAAAGTCCTCTGGGATGTCAATTGTGTAACATATTGCACCCCATTCATTGTCGAAATGGATGGAAACTAATAAATAAGGGACTTACATAGTGGGCGTGATGAGGCCTTTGGGCATTAATAGTAGATCTCGCAGAATATTTAACACCTAATCAACACAAATGTCCTAAACAGTACATGTATACGTCCTCCAGTAGTTAATTATAGATCGAAATCTAAGATAAGTATAATGCAGCATTACTTAACGTCCATCACTGGCCTCTAGAACACGTGGTAGCACAAATAAGCTGTGTTGTTAGAGTATAATAGCATAACGCTGACTAGTAGCAATTCATAACAAACGTATAATATATGTACTACATACTACTATACAGAGGCGTACACTTTATTACCCTGTATTAGTTATTTTCAGGCAATTCGTGGAAATCTTTTTCTATGTGATAAAATGGTGTGTTTTTTTACATAGCCACAAGACACCTTTCATAAGGATAGAATGTAATACTGTATACCATAGTACTAGAATAATTCACAGAGGCGTAATTCACACCACCAGCATTCTGTAGCCCATACCACTAGCATTCTACACTACCATCGAGTACAGGCGGGAATACTGTAATGTGTACAG
Source organism: Lepetodrilus pustulosus (assembly GCA_032355345.1). NCBI lineage: Eukaryota > Metazoa > Mollusca > Gastropoda > Lepetellida > Lepetodrilidae > Lepetodrilus > Lepetodrilus pustulosus. The sequence continues at coordinate 6,827 of JAULBP010143166.1, read as the reverse complement.
ATTGCACGCAATGGTGCCTTGTGTGATCAGTCAGTAGACAGTTCCACAACTATCAGACACTGTGTGATCAGTCAGTCGAATGTTCCATCAGACACAGTGTGATCAGTCAATCGAATGTTCCATCAGACACAGTGTGATCAGTCAGTTGAATGTTCCATCAGACACAGTGTGATCAGTCAGTCGAATGTTCCATCAGACACTGTGTGATCAGTCAGTCGAATGTTCCATCAGACACTGTGTGATCAGTCAGTCGACAGTTCCACAACCATCAGACACAGTGTGATCAGTCAGTCCACGGTTCCATCAGACACATATTGAGGTTTTGGAGCAAGACAAAGGTGACCAGACAGGAAAGTGATCAGACAACGACAGTGGTCAGACAAAACAGTGGTCAGACAGGACAGACAGACAGACAGATAGCACCACACTGGAGGGATGTGTATTGTAAAATTAATATCCTCAAAACCATGAGAAGTTCTATAAAATATGTTCTTAACGAGGTTTCCTTAAAAAATTACGTAAATAAGTGGAACAATTCTCTTCACGTTGGGACCTGGTGTGGAGGGAGGGTGGTGTGGATATTGAAGCAAACGTAGTAAGGGAGTGGTGTAGTGGGGTAGTGGTGTAGGCACTAAGTCTTATAGAGAACACTGTACCATTGAAGATGCCAACATGCCTAACATGTGTTCTGGATTGAGATAGTGGGGCAGGTGGGAATGGAGGTGGGGATGGAGGTGCTTGTGTAACTTCACAGGCAGAGATTGAGGCTGAAATGGTGTCAGAGAAAACCCAATAAAAAGATGGTCATCATATGAACGAGCGAATTCTTTGAAAGAATATCAAAAACATTGCAGAAAAATACAAAACAGGACAGGTGTTGCTTAATATATCAACACCAGTATATAGAATACACACTAAAGGTTGGTAGACATACAGCAGTATCAAATGGAAAGTATATGAACAAAAATACATTCAAATATTACATTTCAAAATATAAATATGCATGCAAATCATAAAATTAATTTATTCCCAATACTATGTGGAATACTCTCAAACAATATTTACACCTTTTGAGGAACATTTGATATGAAGATGGCTTTTTAAGTAAGTTTGATCAATTACATAATAAAGCCTTCTTCAGACTTGTTTCCTAACAGGACCTCCAGTAGTTATAGGCCTGTAAGGGTTCAGCAATAAATCACACCTACTTATATACACAGATGTTAGACTGGACTAGCTAAGACGATGATGGGCAACATCAGATTAGATCAGTGGCCAGAGCTGCTCACACTTCAGTGGCCCAGCCTTGGTTGATAACAATGTACAAGCAGCCCCTGAAACTAGCTAAGCTTAATTGGTAATAGATACGAGGTGAGATGAAATAATTAAATGAAAATCTGACAGCCAATACATTACAGACTATAAGTCAGATCTAATTAATAATCCTCAAGGTAACTGGATCAGACAGTTGAGTCAGAAGTGTTATCACCAGACCTTCAAACAACAGCAGATTGTTTCATTGACATGGCCAGATAAATGGTTGCATCAAAATAGCCGCCATGACGAGAGTATAGCCTGAAGGAGACACCATGTCCATGAGTAGTAGCCTGAGATCTTCTGCCATGTCTTCTAGTAGGGTTCTCTAACAGAGCTAACCTGTGATGATCGTGTATTAATGTAGAGGACCATTCTTATCTACCAGCGATAAACCTGAAGACATAAACAGATGTCAGGTCATGTTTGTTTGTACTCCACTCACAGGAAGCAGTCCTAGTGATCTAGCCGTGATCTAGCCGTGATCTAGCCCAACATTCACAGATGTTCCTAGTCTTATACTCAATGTACATGTATGTATGTATCTTGCATATATTTCAGTAGCAGTAGAATCTACCTGAGCCAACAACAGCCATAACACATACACAAGCACACACACACAAACATGCACGCACACATGCATGCATGTACACACACACATGCACACACACACTCAGTATTTAGAAACTGTTACACCTCCCTGCACCTCAATGAACTATTTTGTCACGAGAGCCAGCCTCTGACAGGTCTAATGCATCATACATATATCTGACACAGTACAAATCCGACACAGTACAATCTGACACAGTACAATCTGACATAATCCGACACAGTACAATCCGACACAGTACTATCTGACACAATACTGAGAGATGAAACAGCTTGAGATAATGATAATGAGGCCACTTGGTGACTGATGAAGGTCAGAGGTTATGGAATTCATCCAATCAGGAGACAGGCAGACGGCAATGTACCTGTGAACACAAACACTGCAATGTACACTTGGCCTTCACAATCACTGTGAACATTTACTGACTTACAGTGGCTGACAGTGAAATAGTGAAATAGTGATAGTGAAATAGTCACATAGTGAAATAGTGACAGTGTGATAGTGAAATAGTGATAGTGAAATAGTCACATAGTGAAATAGTGACAGTGTGATAGTGAAATAGTGACATAGTGAAATAGTGATAGTGAAATAGTGATAGTGAAATAGTGATAAAGTGAAATAGTGACAAAGTGTGATAGTGAAATTGATTGATTGATTGATTGAATTATTGCTTTACGTCGCAGCGGGAATATCTCAGTGACATAGTGTTATAATAATATAGTGACATAGTGCGTCATGTCACACCATTGTAGGGTGTATAGTTTGCAATGTCACACTAGGATGCACTGGAAGTCCCCTCACAGACAGGATTTGGACTTGTTTACTTACCAGCTCTATACATTCAGGCACCGGGATTACCAAATAGTTTTAGTACGATTCAAGCTTAAATTGTATTATTTTATATTGAGATTTGTGAAGAAAATCTAGAGTTGAGCGTGAGTTTGTACTTAAATCACTCTATACTCTCAGGGTCTGGTGTACTTACTTGCTCATGCTATACATTCCGGTATCTTAGCGCATTCATTATCTCCTGTTTGTATTTGTCTTGCTGTGTGTTGATTTTATCATCTCCCACACAGCCATCCTCATATCTGAAACATCAATCGACATGTCACCTGAAACATCAATCGACATGCTGCACTCAAATTCTGTTCAATATGTCGATTATAAAATTAGAAATGATTCATGTTATTTTTTCAATTTTTTAGAAAAATAATTGTTTTGTTTTGGTGCATAATATTTTCTTATATTGTTATGTGTGTTTGATTCAGTATTTAATTTAGCGCTCTTCTAAAATGCCTATTAATCATAATGCTCTCCTGACAGTGAGAACACAACAGTCTGTGTTACACGCTGTCACACTACGAGAGGTTTCGCGTGTTCAACATTACAAGGAATTTGATTGGCTCATATTATTATTAGCTGATGGGTGCAGGCGCAAAACGGCAACCGTCCAAAATGTCTAGCCTACTATATTAACGAAAATCGAATATTGAATTGGCGAAAACGGTACCAAATCGATTGGTAGGAAACGGTACTTTGACTTATATTTTAAGGAGATAAAGAACTATGTAAAAGGTCTACTGCTTGGAATTTAGACGATATTTTACAGTCGCTCCACTATTGTACATGTACATGTATTTATAATTGCCTTTTACTGTTTTATATGTAACATTCTGTCTTTTGTTATTCATATTGTCATGTGTTGTTTTTTCCTGTCTTAACAAGAATACATCCTCGTTTCTTTATTCAGGCCATTCATCTTAATAAGATATCAGAATAATGTATTTATGATGTAGGCTAGCAAGTAGCATCATTCTACACCAGGGTTGTGTTCAGGCTGCACAATAGACATTCAGCTAACACATGTAGTACAATGTAGTGCTACTTTGTATTTCAGCTTTTGAGCCCATAGTGTATTGTAGGAAATAGTAGAAAAACCCAAAGCATGAGTTGAATGGAATGCATGCATGGGCAAACCGATTTCCTGCTATTTTTCTGCTAAATCGTTCAGCCAGCTACTACTATAAGAAAAGTGTAGAGAAAAGTAGTGCAGCCTGAACACAGCCCAGAGATCTACCAGCTAATCAACTGCAGGTCGTTGTTACGTCATTAGTGCACCTAGCATTCCAAGTTTATACCTGAATCTAGCTATATCGTAAATGGTAAATAGTTCATGCTATTGTCATAGTTTGCAAGTCTCGTTAAATCTGACATAATAGCTGCATGACCAAAGAAAACGCAGTGAGAATCCTCTCATCCAGGGCCGTTCGCTTGGTCAAAAACCAGCTCACTAAATATTCAGTTGTCAATCTGTTAGGATAGTATTTGTGGTAAGCAGTGAACGATATCTGTAAACTTAACATCGATGATGCAGGCCAAGCATACGTAACAGCTAGTCTACTGACAACAACAATATTGTATTGAATGTGCCGAGATAGCTGAGGCATCTCCTGACTGCCCAGCAGATGGGTGGTGTGTAGTGGTACAGATGGGTGGTGCATAGTGGTACAGATGGGTGGTGTGTAGTGGTACAGATGGGTGGTGTGTAGTGGTACAGATGGGTGTTATGTAATGGGGTGCATAGTGGTACAGATGGGTGTTATGTAATGGGGTGCATAGTGGTACAGATGGGTGGTGCATAGTGGTACAGATGGGTGGTGCATAGTGGTACAGACGTCAGTAAGGACGAGGACAGGTGTACTCACACAAAGAAGAACCTGGTGCTGACATGGTCCACGTTAAAACACACCCAGATGTCACCATTTTTCTTCAATGACGGGGAGGTTACGACTGCGGAGATGACAAGATACAATACATCAGAGATATTAGACTCAGCATGGATAGTTAACCAAAATTACACTGATAATGAAGTGTAAACTGAAGGCTCAGTTTCACATGAGAATTGTCTGCCTACAATTATTGTAAATAAAGTGTACTATTATGAAAATAAATAATTATGCTGATCAATTGTTAATGAGTTATGTTCTGAAGCAGCCAATGAGAGTTCACCTTCACACAGAGCTATGCACGTGATGTTTTCACTTGTCAGGAAACGAGTTCTGGGCTGAAATGAATAAAAACACTTTTCCAATAATGATACAGACAATATGCACATGTTTTAATATACTGTATCTATTCTACTGAGACCTGTGCAATTACATAACAATTTTCATCGTACTAATATAGTTATACTATTATCATAAGTATTGGTATAATTGTTATTGGTATTATTAGTATTGGTGGTATTATTATTATTATTATTGGTATTATTATTGTTATTATTATTATTATTATTGGTATTATTATTATTATTATTATTATTATTATTATTATTATACTGAAGCTATCTTGCCAAACAAGAACGTGCAGTGACATACTTACCCTACCCATCTCCTGCGTCCTGTTCTTCGTAGTGTGGTAGCCGTAGCCCATGTTGGAGTAGCCGAATGACACGCTGGCGTTGGGACTCAGATAGATACCCTTACCATAGGCTGCGCCGTTTACCTGCACGCGAGACAGACAATCGTGATAAAACAGACCCGAGAACTCACATTACTGACCAAGGCACAATTTCATAAATCTCTCAGGTCCACTATGAAACCACAGCCCTCTCATAACTGATTTCGATAGTCATAAACAAGATCCCTATTGTCTTGTAGTGTCTACAGCAGCTTCGTGAAAGTGCCCAGAACAGGAGGTGGTATTTAGAACACAGACTGAGACATCGATACTGACAGAGGAGAGGGATAATCATCAACACAGACTGAGATAAAAATATCTAGACAGAGCAAATTTAGCTAGACGAAGAATATAGGCTTTGGCGTACATAAATACATAGTTAAAGATACTTCGTCAGATAAATAGCACCTGAATGATGGTCAAAGGGAAACAACTCCTGCGCAACATAGAACAATGTCTGGTACAACTTCCCTGTAATTGGGATCAAAGTTGATACGAGATAGTCCGACATTCATTCAAAATCCGGTGACATAAACTGGTCAAATATCTAAATGCACTAAACAACCATCGCTAGATGCACTAGCAACCACACAATAATGATCACGAAATATGGTATACAGATATCTTCGTGGTTTAAGTTCATTGGAATAATGTAATTCAAAGCCATAGTTCAACTTTCTAACAATGCAGCACATATCCTGTATCTCCAATTAGGTGTCACCATTAGCCTGTCACCATTAGCCTGTCGCCAGACATGACCCAGTCGAGACCTACTGTCGCTATTGGTATCACGATGCCTTGGTATTTAACCTGTACTGGTTCAGTATGAGTGAGGCACCGAGTGCACGACAGACTTACCTGTTTGTTGGTCCCCGACGCCACGACGAGTGCACGACAGACTTACCTGTTTGTTGGTCCCCGACGCCACGATCAGCCCTTCTCGTATGATGGAGTGCCAGTTTTCAATCCGGGATCCACTGAAAGTTGCAATACAGAACATTTTTAATTTATTATTTCTAAACAGTATTTTTAATGCTGTTTTATTTTTTGGCTAGTGTTTCGATCTGCTTTCTAGACAATGTTGACAGAATCAATTCATGATGGTGTACGTGAGTAGGAAACCTGTGGCACATAGTGTTGCTGTCAACCTAAAATCAGCAAAAGGATCAGTCTCTATAATTAGTTAATGACCACATCAGAAAAATCACTGCCTTGAATACTCCCTTTTTCTGTGGAGACACATTTGATCTCAGAAGTCTGAATTTCTTCCCCTGTGCTACCCACTGAATCTACCCCGTTATCCTGGCCACTAACCACTGTGCTACCCACTGAATCTACCCTGTTATGCTGACCACTAACCACTGTGCTACCCACTGAATCTACCCCATTATCCTGACCACTAACCACTGTGCTATGTTCAGGGGAGGTAAGTAACACCACC
>JAULBP010143055.1:0-15943 GCA_032355345.1 Lepetodrilus pustulosus | reverse complement strand
GAGAGAGAGCAAGAGAGAGAAATAATGAGAGAGAGAGAGAGAGAGAGAGAGAGAGAGAGAGAGAGAGAGAGAGAGAGTGAGTGAGAGAGAAAAATATCATCTTCTATCATAACGAAATACAAATATGATCAATCTATGAAATTTCGAATATGCGGAATTTACGCATATATGTGCGGAACCTATCGAGATAAATATTAGTAGCACCCTACAATAAATGTAAGAAAATTGAAAATAAGCTAAAACCCCTCAACATGAAACGTGCTTCAGGAATAACGAAGATATATCGCGCACTGGTTCATTGTTCCATCCGGTGTCCTTGTGTTTTGTGACAGCCTTATTTTTTTTTATTATTCTTTCATCACAAACAGCGTATTAGCTATACACATTAAGACAGTCAGACGCGCATTAAACGCAATAGTGCGTCGACCGTGACGTATTTTCTTACGCCAGAAATAATATTGCATCTTTTTCTTACACGTTCGCATCACGCGAACAATAAACGACCGTCAGTAAAACGTAATGCAGCGTAAAACAGACCGTCTAATGTATCCAGCGGGATTCGAACCTCTGCTTTGTTTAGATATCCAACACTAGGCTTCTCGGCGGTGGCCCAGCAGGTGCTGTTAACCCGCAACACAAAATTCTTTAACCTCCTTTGATTTCGCGCACACGCTACAATACGTGCAAACAACACTCATCAACATTTATTGTGCCAAAACCTTCGATGAACATACACTTATGGAATTGGGATGGTTATCAGCGACTTACTTAAGTGTATTCGGGATTAAGACAGGTCTATTGAGATGATCTCCCAATGTTAAAGAAAAAAAATGAAGGACTTAGCAGTGTGTATGTATGTAGGACAATTCGACAAACAGAGGGTAAAATACTTCCTTGAGAATTCTTCGTATCCAAGTTTCCGTATTTATATTAGTAACAGATCACTAACCTTTTATTTATTAAAAAAACCTGGTTGAAAACCACAATATTAATAGTAGTTATTTCTCTAATTTTAGGATATTAAAAGGATATTATTATGATGTTTTAAGACATGTTCTAATATTTACAGAATGTCAAGCTAACCATTGCCAGTCGTGCTTTAGCCGCCATTACTGCACGCACTGCTACCCGCCTTATTTCTCACATCGAGGCTCGTGCTTAGATGCGTGCCCGCTCGGCACGCACTTTGCCAACTATTCTTCAGAATGTCACGAAACAGGTAGGCAAAAAAAATAAAAAAAATAAAAATATATATAAAAAAATAAGAACTAATAACAACATTGATAATAATGATGAGTATGAGACAACTCAAGTGATAGGACATAGACTATTAATTGTGATATACATATAGCAACAGAGTGAATTTATCTTTAGAAAATAATAAATCAATTAACACCTATTTGATAATCTGGGTATCCTTTCACGAATCTCTCTTATCCACTAAGAGACGTAGAGCTCGCTTTGCCGATAGCTAATACACTGCTAAGAGAGTGCTACCAGTCTCTTTGTAGATCATAAGAGAGCTTCATGAAAGGATACCCTGGGTATCCTTTCTCGAAGCTCTCACATCAACTATGCGACTATAGCGCTATCTTAAGTGTACGAGCGCTATGTATAAGAGATCGCTACGAAAGTGCTTACGGTCTCGTAGTCAATATAAGAGATTCGAGAAACGATACCCAGGCATAGTAAAAAGAAAATGACATGGACACACACACACAGATAAACCGACGCCCTGTATGTTTCAGTGGACTGTATAGTTGGGCCATGGACGGAGTGGGGTGCGTGCAGACCGCGTGCTCGAGGGTGCGGACAGAACCGGGGAGTTAGGATTCGAACACGGAATATATTGGAAGACCCTTTCCCCATTGGTACCGTCTGTCCCACTCTGGAAGTTAGGAGAGGATGCCAACTGACAAAGCCGTCATGTCGCGGTTAGTTGTATTTAAACTTAATTGTCGTATACTCTAAATGCATACTTGATACTTTATTGTTTCTGATGGTCGGTACCTATTTTCGTACGTGGATAATCGATATGCATCGATGAGGTCGTTTGGGGCACAATGCGAAAATCTTTCCCAGTTGAATATTTACCTCTTCGAACATTCCAGGGTACTTCAATGGGTTAAATCGAAAAATAAAAATCGTTTTTTTACATTTCTATTCTTTAGATAACTGTCGCCGCCGGAAACGCAATAAGCGGAAGCGGAAGTGGGCGCGGCGCCGGAAGTGGAGGAAGACGAATACTCGCGGTCGTGGTCGCTTGAAAAAGCACAGAAAACTGCGACGATGTAGAAACAACACTGAGACGTCGCAGAGATGCAGACGTCGACGACGACACCGCCGACGGCAATGTCGACGTACACTAACCTGAACAATATTGCGGACAGCTATACTGATCACAATATTCCTAGCTGTGATACAGCCAATGTGTTCTTGACCATGAAATCTGACACAAAGACTGGTCAGAAAACGTTCTTGGACAATATTTTGTCACAAAAATCAATGTCAATTTCAATAGGTTTTCTTTTACAGCACGTTATTTGGCCGGTATTCGTGGAATTGAAATCCGTTTTCCAATATCTGTCTCACAAGCAGCCATGATTAATTCGAAGTCTTTAAGGTCAATGAACATGTAGCAATGAACATGTAACTGGCATTTTGCTTGATATGTTCTCCATGGGCTTAGTCACAAGAACATTTATAAAAAAACTTGATCATATACAAATACATGTACTAGTACTTGTAAGTGGGAAGAAAACTCGTGTACGACAATGGTTGGTTTACTGGACTATGGTAACTACAACCTGATAACTATTTGTATTGTTGGTACTAATATGTAACCGACATCGAAGGATATATCTATACTAAAACCGATGTTTTGGATTGTGCTTATATTTGTAAGCTGAACAATTATATACTAGTAACACTAACAACATAAATGTGAAGGAATTGTTATTCGTTATCTTTTTATAATGAATAAATGTCAACGAAAGCGACCGTACCTTTCGTTATGTATCACTTGAAATATATTTCTTGTCATTCAAATTCAATAGTTGGCAATGCCAATTTAATCTGAAACAAAACCTCTGTGCAATGCTTTCGACGACAAAAAAAAACAACGTAAGGGAAATATAGAAAATCTACTACAAAAGTATCACTAAAGTACAGTAACAGACTATGAATAAATCTCGGCGAGCTAGGTCTTCGCGCCATCTCGACGAGCTAAAGTCGTAGTGTGATACGGCGTATCTGTTCAATATACGACTACGACATGGCTCGCTGAGACGATTTCCAAAGTCAAACATTGCGCTGTTATGGGTGAGTAGCACACTTAGTTAGAGCGCAGACATTCTGTTCAGAAGCTCTGCACAACACCAACTCCCTGGCAGTTGTAAACAGTCTCGCTGAGTTTGTCTCAGTCTGCCATCGGCTTAACACGTTCTCAAATATGTGTCATGCTCTCAAAATGTTCCTAACCTTCTGATATGTAGTCACTGATATACTAACTGACATAGACTTAAAGATGTGTCACTTATTATACTTTCAAAGTGTCACTAAAATACTATCCAAGATGTGTCACCAAATCTCGCAAAATGTTCCAAAAGATGTCACTGTCAAAGTGTCCCCCTCAAGTAACATACTCCCAAAGACACGCAGACTATCCTTCCCAAACATGCTCTCAAAATGTCCACACACTCTACAATTACTCTCAAATATGTCACGTGAACTACTTTTAAAGTGTCACTAAAGTAGGTCTCAATATTCTAAAATATGTGTCACCCCATCTTAAAGATGTACGTGTCACACTTAAATATGTTCGTATCACACTTTAAAATGTACGTATCACACTTTAAAATATTCTTGTCACACTCTACATGTGTACGCTACACTAACATACTCTCAAATATGTGGTACGATTAATTCTCTAACAGTATCCCTTACAAAAAAATATGTGTCACTAAATCAACACTCAAGAATGTCTCTAAGTAGTTACTCTCAAAGACGTGCCTCTAAAATACTCTCAAACATGCCCCGCTGTCTACTCTCAAAGTGTTCCTAAAATGTTTCTTTTTTAAAAATGTGTCACAAAAACTATTCTCAAAGTATCCCCAAAATACTCTCAAAGAAGCGTCACAAAAACTACTCTCGACGTGTCATTAACACCCTCCTAGATACGTGTCACGGAGAACGCCAACGCTGTAAGGATGACGCCAGTTCAGCCACGTCCTCCATCCCAGAAGCGCAGGTGTCACTGATCCGTGCTACTTTTTGTCCCCCCGAGATCAATGTCGGATGTCCTGTGCCGGCCGGTGGATATTATCAGCTCAACTGCGGCAGTAATAGGTTTGGCTCGAAGTGTTTAGCGGAATTTAAATCAACCTCAGTCAAGACAGCGAGGCCGGGGTGAGTGACGGGCCTTCGATGACGTTGGAATCAATGAGCGCTGCCTACGTGGTCGATGCGCTGTGACACTGAGTGGGACCCGTTGTACAAAGGTGATCGTACGCTTGGCATGCACTTTTAAAAAGATGGCACCGCCTACATTAACTAACCTACCCAACTCGTGTCTGCCTGGCAGAATAGATTGAAATGCTTGCTCATGAGAATAATATATGATGCTTTAGTTAAGATGTTTAAAAAGTCAGGATGGTATAAGTGTTTGAAGCGTGGTTTTCGTTTGTTCGTGAAACGTTCCCCGATTCCGAAACATGTCCCAGATCAATGACTGGTCCCCGCGAGCCCGTGTATAACTCAGTTATTGCATATCTCAGCGAACTCTTGAAAGACATGGAGCGGTTATTAAGTAGACAGAAGGTTTGTAGACTTCACACAGCCAGGTTATTATCGCCAGATTATAGGATGAAGAATGTCCTACATACCAGTCTAGAGATTTGCACAACTGGCCGCTGACATATTGTCTGGATTAGAAAATTGAGTCTCCAAGCAAGCGTGTTCGATGCACGGAGAGTACCTTCCAATTTGGACGGAGAATAGTTCTTATCCATGAAAGTCTGAACGTGCTGTAGGGGCTGTCTCAAAGACTACTATATATAGAGAGTTGTTGGAGTATAGTGTTGGTGCCACACAATGGTTCAGATACATTCTAGTGTTCCCTTCCACGGAACAGTCGTAGCGCTACGATAGTCGTAATTCTACGTTAACGTATGTGGGTTACGATTCTTGTAGCGTAATGAGCGTTCCGTGAAACGTGCCTGTTCCTCTCGTTGTGGACGTTAAGTATTGGACAATCATATATACACGATGCTTAAGTCGTGTTCGGCAAAGAGAGACCTAGAGGATATGTAATTATATGTGACAGTCTGGATCCGCTTCAATCAGTCAAACGTTGTGTACCATTATTAAAGTAGTGTTACTAATTAGGATTGGTATTTAAGGTTGTTCTCAATTAGCTTGCACACTATAATGTCTATGATAGTCAATAATAATTTAATCGTATGTGTACATACTCTAGCTGACATCTTCGATGCATTTTGATCATATTCAGTGATGCAATACGGTATTCAAAACTGAGTTCTTTTTAATACCTACTGAATGAATACATTTTGAAGAAAAAAAGATGTTGGTTGTTCTTCGGATATAAAAATATCCATTCCATGACCTCTGACCTATACTTCATGTATCATACACATCGACCTGGATTGGTCTGTTCTGGGAGATGTTTACCAATATTCATTACCCTCTATTAAATGTTCTATATATAGCGATCAGCATAAACGACCGTATATGATACGTCCATATTTGACAACATCGAGAACCCAGGTTCTTGAGACCTAACACTGCTCAGTAGCGATTTCCGCGTAGATGTCATACGAACAGTACATTGGTCAACCTGTAATTATAAACTAACGTCAAATATCGCTGGAAATGTTATTTACACCAACATAGTCATATATTTGTTCTTTTCCCAGCGACACGAATAAAGCCTTAGAACTTGAGGAGTCGAGACTAGACAGTGAACATCCATGTGTATGCGAACATCATGTCGATTTCCGTCATTGTCCATCGACTGGTAATTCCTTTCTCTGGGAATCTTGAAGCAATCTGAGCTCCCAAGTACGTGTTTCATCTGGCTGGTGAAAAATCACTGACCGGTGCGAAGTTTGGCCGATAGAATCGAGGTTACGCTACAGTTCCTAATTACTTCATATAGCGTGCTTCACTCCGAATGGATCCGGCGGAAGTCCTTGGAAAGCGCGCGTAAGCGCATGCGCGGAATAATATATTCCTACAGTTCCGCAGCTAATACCTAGGATGATGATAAAGATGTCCATGGCGCGAGTAAAACGTGACAATGAAGTCCATTTGATTTTGAGGTGAAAGTAGCACGGCCAGACGAAGGAAAGCATGGTGCCTGTAAAACTACCAATGAGGCCCATAAGCAGCGCGAAGTGAGGGATAAATATGGCGAGGACCGTGGTGAAGAGCACGAGCGCCAGTCGCAGCGCCACGCCCCAGACCTTCAGCTGAAAGTTGTCATCCATGCACGCCGAGAACGGGGTGCTGCTCTTTCCCTGGAACAGCGAGGTCTGGAGGAGGTCCACGGCGGCGAAATATGGGAGGGGGTACGACAGAAGAGCCTTGGTAACCAGCAGCAGGTTGACGATGATCTTGAAGGACTGCGTGGGAAGGTTGTTCGTGATGACTTCCTTGGTATCCATGCCCCACGTGAGGAACCCCACCCAGGAGAACACCACCTTGAAGATGGCCGCGGCGACGTGGGTCCAATGCATCATGCATCCGAACTTCTTCCGGTCCGTGAGGTTCCCTTCCAACGACGGGAGGAAAATCTGCGAGGTGTAGCTGAAGACGACGACGCCGAGGGAGATGGGGAACGTCCAGATGTCGATCCTGACCTGCACCTCACTCCACCTCCACTCCTTCACCCTGGTCAGACAGTACAGCAGGATGATGGCGTTGATGAGCATGTGGGCCACGGAACACCAGAAGCTCAGCCAGGACACCCTCCTCAAGCTATGAAGGAAAGCACACGCCAGCAGCGGAATCGAGCTGACCATGATCCAGGAACTCAGGTCCAGCGCGCTGTTGGGGAAGCTGCCCACGATGAGGTCTCCGCACAGCAGGACGTACAGGATGCACGTCATCAAGAGTTCGATGATCTGCGCGTAGTTGACCAGCCGCGCGCCGTAGCGTGCGCCCCAGACGTGGGTGGCGATGTCCACGTAGCTCTGTCGCACGCGGTGACGTCGTCCCTGCTCGTCCTCCTCGTAGAGACAGTTGACGAGGATCTTGCCGGTGTAGCAGCAGATGTACGCCACCACCACCATAGAGACCAGCACCCAGTATCCACCCTGCAGCACCGCGTAGGGGAACGCCACGATAAACATCCCCTGAAATAGAGTGGCGGGAGTTAGTTAGAAGAGCCTATTGGAGGTTCTTGGTTGCGATGGGGGTGGACGTTTGCATCAATTGTATTCTGGTTCTCAGTAAGAGTCATCATCCTCGAAAACAGACCATAACGACTGTTTTACATCTATTTGACGCATGTTAAGTAGTAATAACGGCTGTGTTTCGAGGATGAGTAGGAGCGTAGTAACATTCATCCTCTGCCGTATAGTGAATTCCTCTTTTTCGTAGACTACAATATATGGATGGATCGAAGAGGTGGATGTAGGTGATATGCTAGCTAGAGCAATGCTTGAGCACATATCATTATGTCTGAAAAATAATGTTTAATTAATTTTGACGAAAAGATCAATAAGTATTGTTTTAATTAAACAGGAAAAAATTCCAAATGTACTGTAATATATGTAATGTTTAGAAACAACTTGTAGAGGAACGGCAAGTAGTGTAAATCATGAAATAAACATTGTTGTTCATAAATTGTTGTAGCAGGACATACATACGCACTTTTTAAGTGCTACTGGATATTCAGTTGCAGTTAATAGTTTCATGAATATCAATCCAGTTCGACCCAATCAATTCTTGTGGAAGCGAAACACGACTTTAAACGTTTAGAGCAGCATTGCAGTGGTTCATGGATATTTTGTGAACGAACAAAACAAAAGCCAACCCTAATCGATATGCTCATGGTAATGTCTGTACAAACACTGTATGCACACAAAAGATACAACAATACGTTCATAGCGTATGTCTATTATATATCCCTACATGTCCTGTGCATTTATTACAGGCTTACACCCCACTAAGCGGTAGAAGAGATCAAGATAATATCGACCTCACTTGACATATTTCTCACACGGACGCTATCAAGTATCTCACCTCCAGAGCGCGAAAGTCAGATCGAGATAGCGAAATCGAATTACGTTAAGCTCTGGCAACATGGCCCAATGCAAACAAATCTCGTAGTGGACTTCCATGATGGAGATCTCAAATCTGTCTGACCATATTCCAGAATGACGTTTTAAATGTCTGACCGTTTTCTAGATTAAAATCTGACATGGGCCTCACCATACTCCAAATTGAGATATGAAACGAGTTCGAACAATTTCAAGATTGAGATCTTTCATGGGCCTAACGCATTCCAAATTCAGATTTGAAAAGGGTATGGCCATTTTCTAGACTGATATCTGAAATGAGCGGGTTTTTTTCTTTCTCTAGATTGAGATCTGAAATATAGGTCTGACTATTTTCTAGATTGATATCTGAAATCGATGTGACGATGTTCTAAATTTAGATCTGAAATCAGTCTATTTTAAAAGATACCTGAAGTAGGTCCGACAATATTCGAGAATGAGATTTGACTTGGGACGGACCATGTTTCGAACTTTAGATTTGAAATTGATCTGAATATTTTCCAGGTTGAGATCTGATACATATCCGACAACATTCCAGACGGTATCCTCACCTTAGTCCGTCTCACAAACCCTGTTCTCTAACACTCCTATTCCAAATATCTCGCATCGGCAAAAACAAGTCTAGATTTTCTAGGGTCCTTTCATATACAAATATTATACCCATCAGTAGAATTTATTAAAATTATTTACTTTCATCCTCTAAGACTATTGATAGTATATCCTCACCTGTATGGCGTTGGTAACGTTCCAGCCCGCCTGCCATTCCGAGATCTTGTTGTGGGGCTGGGCGGATAAATCAATCTCGTCCGCCTGACACAGCTCCTCCTCACTTCCGTCCCAGCTCATTCCCCTGGCGCCCAGACCCGCGGCGTTCCCCGGGGGTAGGGTGTGACTCGCCCCGTTCTGAAGTACCGACATTTCCCTCCCAGTTTCCGAGCACTTGGCTAAGTTAACCGTCTCCTCGGAGGGTCGGGACCTCCGGGGAAGGAGGGAGCGCGCGGACTGCACGAGACCCAGGGTCCGGTTCCGCCATCCGGACATGTCCGAGCTTGCGCCGCTTCCGCCACTTCCGGTCACCGTGTTCAACGACACCAACTTCATTGTCAGCTCTGAAACATTTATAGAACATAATTTTTAACTCTCTTCCTGCTAGATTAGGCACAGTCACAGAAGTAGTCTATTTGTGATACCTATCATCAATTTTATATCGGCAAAATCCCTTTCGTCGATCGGATCTACACTATGGGAAATTCGATCTAGCAGTTAGATGTTCCAAGGGTAAGATAATTAGAGCTACGTGCCTTTTATTATAGGATATGATTTTTTGATGGGGAATAAGTACATTAGCAAATAACAACATTTGGGTGGACAAATCAAACATAAGTAGTCTCAGATAGAAATTCATTTGTCCATTATATAGGTCAACCATCTGTGATAGTATGCTTTTGAAGGGTCAATATTAGAGTATAAAGCAATCATTATCAATGTTTAAAAGAAATTCTTATCAAACTTTGCGAAAACAATAAAAAGCTTACATTGGAGACGGATTTTGATCACTGCAACCGAAAGGCTGTAACTTAGTATATCTATATAGTCTAATAGGTCCCCGTAGACCTACGTTACAACTCGACGACAATAACCACGGTTGAATTTTCCTGTATGGTATACTAGTATATATTAGCGGTGACGTCGCGGACTTCTTCTATGCACAAAGGCATTGGTATGCTAATTATCTTTGAGTCAGAAACAAAAATACATTAATTTTAGGGAATATTCATCAATCTAAGTCCGTCAAAACCACGACTGAACAAAAGACGTGTCCATACAAAAATTACAGTGGCCATTTAATATTGCAACGTAAAACCTGTCTACTCATCAGTTATGATCACACGTTAAATAATGTCGTCAACTATGCAGTAATGTATCTTATTCATATATATATATATATATATATATATATCACACTGGCCCACACACCAGCTGTCTGGTCAGTAAAAAACTTTTCTTGTCGATGTCCTAATGTCTAAACAAACAAAATTCACATTTATCACAGCATACCTAATCGGAATGGAACGAACTGCTTTAATAAATAAAAAAACGACTTTTGTGAATGTCATTGCAAAAGTTGACATTTGTTTTGAGCGGACCAGACACCCCACTTCATATCAAGAGTGAGTTAATCACAGCTAAAGCCAGACGGTCCACATTGTTAATTCTTCCACGTAGAATCCACCTACATATTACTGTACATTGGTAATCAATACAAAATATAGTTTAAAGAATTCTGTCAAGTTTATGTTCCAAAACATCTGTGAATTTAAAGGCGCACTGATGCATTGAAAATACATTGCCAAATTACATTTCAAAGCATCTTCGAATTTAAAGGTGCATTGGCGTGCATTCTATTGTAATCAATAATTTTAGAGGTAAAAAAATCCTCCAAATTTACAGTCCAAAACATATGTGAATTTAAAGGTTAATTTGTGTACATTCTATTGTAATTAATAATTATAGAAACAAGTTTGCATAGCAAGACTTCTGTGCATTTAAAGGTCCACCGCCCCTATAGTCCAGCTTACATCCACTCGCACTTATTAACCATTATTTGTTTATGGAGCATCAATACCTAATTCCTGACTAGCCGATTTCATTATCCGGACATCTGCGGCCGACAATCAGAGGGACATTACATAGTCCCCAGTGGGCCTACGGACGGCCCGCGAGAACTCACGAGAAATCACGAGAACCAGGCCAGACGCCCTTAACGCGCCGGCACCATGTCCCAAGTCAGCTGCTTCTATAGTCTGAATTAATATTCTATGATATGATAGACCCTTTAATGTATGTACTATACCAATGTGTGTACAATGTCGCTATGTAGATAAACTATACTCTATTCCATAAAAAATGAACAGTAGTAGGACGCATCTATGTCTTATTATTCAGAGAGTTACTCATTATACACATTGCCGATTTACAGATATCTTTACACATCGAACTGGTGTGGTGAAAATTCTTTACGTTCTCAACACCTTGGGTGACATACGACCCAACTTGTGGAATTTTCAAAATTTAATTACCATCTCGTCCTATCTAGTACCCATACTTTGTTACTGAACAGACGCGTTCTTAAACTAAATCACTTAGTTAAAAGTAGACACCATAAACCTTTTATTTAATTTCATATTTGCCTATATGTCAGTGTTACTATTTTTAATAGCCGAGCCAGAACCTGATGTCCTATCCAAGACGTTTGATATAGATCATATTTCCTTCCGCTACCCATGTTTTCCCGTAGGTTATTCCTGCCAAATTTGCGTTTACCGTTAGATAGGAAGGCCTGAGAGAGGAATGCAATTATAATTCAATTGCTGTTTTACGTGCCACTAATATACCGTAGATCATGACATCAATGCGTGCTTAAAATTGCTAACAAAAATTTCGGATGGTAACCTGTCAATTCAATGGAACTTCAACCAAGGATATATAAGTAATTCGTAATTATATTTATATATGCCGCTAAAACGTGCATATGCACCTTACGGTATATTTAATCAGTACACGGTATAATGAATCCGTACAGTTTAATCTACTTTAAATCTAATTCTTCTCCTTTAAAAGGACAATTTAACCTTCATATCTTCTCTTAATTGGCATTAAAACCGTTTTTCAAATTCCAAACCGTACAATCAATGTAACAGGTACCATTTCTTCCATTCCACAGCCTAGCACACTAGATCGTGAGGCAATTATCTGTCCAATTTGTGCAATTACTAATTGCACAGCGTTACGTACTGCACTACAGGTATACATACAAACAGGAGTCCGTGCCCAGGAGAAATCTGAACATGGCGGAACCAAGGCCGAAGAACGAACGTACGTCAATCACGATAATCTCATAATGAAAGACATTAATATGACCCATTTTGATTTATCCTCAGGCATCCATAGACTTACCCTATCCTAGGCCGTAGTCACCATGGTCGTTCTGGCCCCTAAATGTCCGAAAGACTTCGTCCCTGTGTCCGGCAATAGGTGTTACCCCGTTCGTCGGTTTCTCGCTGAGTGTTGGTGCAGTGGAGAGCGCGTTGGATCGATGTGCCCGTGAGTGGCTGGATCAAGCCTTCCTTTACTCTCCCGTGGTGCTTCCCCACTCCGGTAATTACGAGATCGCTGAGAAGGGCTGACGCCAGCTGTGCAGAACTGTATTGGAGGCAGGCGAAGATATTGGCCCCCCGATCTGACGTCGAGAAAGCGTATCGACCCACCGCTTCCAATAAACTCAAGACAAAGTTGTCGTCCAAAAATTGACGACTAGGGGTTTAAAGAATGGGTCGCAATGTCAATTAGGAGAGATGAATTGACGTGGTTCGGTTAAATAGTTGTTAATATTGATAGTGCGTTGGCTTGGGGCTTGGCAGGCACTGTGGAAATATATGAACCTTGTGGCGCCGTCATCCTGCATATTGAAATCTCATAATCACCGTCTTGGAAATCTGCACTGCTTTGCAAGATTCGCGGCTTGAGACGAATTTTAAGTGCAATTCATATATGACGGTAATGATGCGAGAGTTATTCCGGTGTTTTGGACAATGCGAAGTCGACACCTTGATTAATTATGAAAAGAAAGAAAAAGGTCGTCCAAAACAGGAGTGCAATTATCACGGCTGTGGAAACTGATTAAGTACCGTGACCAATTATTCGTGGATTGTCGTGAGCAACTTCTAACTATCTGGCGATACTGCTGACGCACATAAACACATCCCGGGGAAAAAACCCACCAAAGATCTTGGTCTTGATACTATATACATGTATACCATGGAAACACTCCGTGCATTTAAGTTTATAGCGACTTCTTATACCCGGTATTACATGTTGTCAAAGGTTCATTAATACTTAGCCTGCCCTAATATTCGAGTCTAGGATTTGTAGATATACAAGTCTAAATACCTTCTGCATAATGTAGCATTCGGTGCCAATTCTTCAGACAGTTGAATGTCGAGTTAAAGAGCAATACCACACACGTACATACTATATATCATCACCTCTGTACAACCGTATACACTAAGTATAATTTGTGGTCGATTACAAAACATGACAGTCCTATAATACACGTTTGCCTGATACAGTCAGGTTAATTAATCTAATACCTGATCGAAGACTTCATCCAAAATACGCTGTAGGCTCTCAACCTTCTTCACAAGTATCCATGAATCTGGTAGCCATATTTTACGATATACATAAAAGTTGAAATCCAAGAACAAACTCTGTAGTTTCATAGCTTTTTTTTTTAAATTCGTATTTAAACCGCTTTCAAGATTATTTCGTTCATATCACGGAATTTCAGTTTTAAACCAAAAGGAAACCCGCAACACGTGTACAGTTTAGTTGCAGTATAAAACTACGAACCGACTGATATGTATACGAACAATGATGATAACTGTACTGCGTTGTATTGACAGCGCATCCTATCATAGTAGTGTTCCTATATCATATGTACCCAGGATAGTGAAAGGAGGAAAGGAGGTGTATCCATCGGTGGGGGTCTATTCGCCGGACCCGGATGTATGGTATATTCCTAATGACCCGGATGTATGGTATATTCCTAATGACCCGTCTTGTGGCATATTGCCCCTACCTAGACCCAATTCCAAACTTTTGTGGTTAAGGTTGGGGATAGGGTTATTAATATTTTGGGTCACGTTTGCCAGTCAGATCGCCGGGAATTGTGTCCAGGTCCTATGAATATACCACAAGTCCGGGTCAAGTTCCGGTGTCGAAGAATTTATCTCACAGTAACCATCATGCAGATAGTGACACGGAAGAACTAGGATCAAGGGTTCGCTGAATGGTGACACTAATTAAATACAACAAGACAACGTACTGACACGAAGACTTAAAGAGTACCACCGTACACATGTTAAACCATTGCGGACATGCAGTTTACTTCGTCGACCACTAGATGGCGCTTGGCATGTTTCTCAGACAGTGCTCCAATCTGCTTAGGCTCGAGAAGAAGCTGTTGAAGGCCATGTCAGAATCTGTGCAATCTTCTTATGATCGCGCCAATCCTACTAAAGGCGGGGGAAATAATGCAAACCTGTTGACGACATGATAATCCGTAAAGAACATAAATCTCATGACAAGTTGTTGTTCATTCATATGTTACTGGTCTAAAGTAACAACGATCGAGACGGATAGCCAGCCGTGTATAGTAAGCATCTCCAGGTAGAACAGTAGAAGAGAAACTACTATAAGGCCGATACGAGTACCATGTATTATATATATGCTGTTGAAATGCCTAGTTTACACAATAGGCCTAGTATTCACATGTACGTATATGACTGAAAAACAATTATTCTGAAACGCGGTTGTCATAATAAAAAATCCTTATGTACGTCTGTGGGAAAGTTGACCGTAGGGCGGCAAAATCATCTTTGCATGTCAATGGGTGTTTATTATTTATAAATATATTTGTTTTTACATTTTCTGAAACACTATTTACCAGACCAGTACCAGTATAAAAATCTAGAATTATTATACCCTTCCCTAATTAATTACACTATTCTGATTTTATGCATGTATTCCCTCCCCATGTTTCGTAATCCGCGAGGGGAAAAGCAGGTCAGTCTATATTTAGAATACAGAACTTTTGTTATATTTTGAATACAGCACTGTTGTCATTGGCGAGTCAGAGTCACAAGTCATACCGGTACAATATTTGTAGAATACTTTTAAAAACAATTTTCCTAGTTGATAATATAAGGTAGAACAAATTGTGTTCAAGTTAAAAGAAAATGCAAATAGCTATGATCTAGCCACTTTAATAGCGATAAATATACTTCTTATACGATTACACTAAATATAACTACATTTCTATTTATTGAGATATCGATTCAATTCGGATATAGAAACTAATACCAGTTTTAAAAGTACCCACGCTCCTAATGTCATCAATTGTTAGCAAACTTTGTAACACACTTTCACGTGTTTAGATGTGTGAAAGTTTGAAACCAGCGAGAAAGGTTATTGGATCGTTGTCACTTCAGAAGTTCTTCAGTCTAGCCCATCTCAGGGCCACATCTGCGGAAATCTATAACCATGGCTCTATGCCTTTAAAGTAAAATCTTTCATCCTTGTAAGAAGCCTCTTATTGTGAACGACTTCAATCTTTAATCGTGATCGTCTGTCGTAATAAGGTGAAGATTCGTCTTGAGAGGCAATATGAATCAAATGGTGTATCTTATCAAAGAACCGATGGGTACTATACTAGTTAGCCTACGGAATAAAGCCCAACTCGCAAACTACGATAGGCTAATAATAATTTATAAACAAGGGTAACTAAGCGAAATTTGCATCGAATAGTCCTAGTCCTAATCAAAGACGTTTCGTAGCAATCTTTTCGAATTTTAAATTATTTTTCTTTTATTATTTTCTTTGGAATTTGTTAAAAATCACAAAACAAAAATAAATCTAAAGATATGCCACAAAACATTTTGGACAATGATTAAACATTCCCCTTAAAGGGGCAACTTCATACTTGCACGTATTTAATCATATTTTTTAAATATTTTTATTATTTTTCTATATAATGTTAGCAGTTAGTAAAAAAATATAAAAAAAATATACCATAAATATATAAC
>JAULBP010142944.1:0-15945 GCA_032355345.1 Lepetodrilus pustulosus | reverse complement strand
AGTGTACGTGTATCCGGATATACAAGTACGCTTAGAACAAAAGAAACCATGGCAACGAGACCGGAAGAGGGGTATAATGCTTAAACGATATGTGTAAGACATAACTCACACTAGCCACTATGGCAAGTACATGTACTGCATACAGTATATTATAATATTGGCCCTGTTTATGGCCGGGTAGTGATAACGCTTCACAAAGCATTATCACTACCCGGCCATAAACAGGAGCAAAGCAGTACAGTCTATCACTCTTGGTTCAACTGTATCAGTTATGGCTCATGTGCTGTATCATCCCACATGACTATCACATTATTCCTGTATGCTTGTTTCTTAATAGGAACATGACTAATAGAATACAATTGTATTTTCCAGCCAAGCTATGGCGACGTACCAGGAATTCATACAACAGAACGAGGATCGCGATGGCGTGCGTTTCAGCTGGAACGTATGGCCGTCCAGTCGTCTGGAAGCTACGAGAATGGTTGTGCCGCTGGGATGTTTGTTGACGCCATTGAAGGAACGGACAGATCTGCCTCCCATCCAGTACGACCCAGTCCTGTGTACTCGACCCACCTGTAGAGCCATTCTCAACCCTTACTGGTGAGCTCATCCTGCCTATGCCATGTCATCTAACTGCTCTACTCCCTTTTGTGGACATGAGAGATCTGAGTGGTATCATCTGCACTTATAGTCCGATCAGATATAGCTCTACCTACTTACTAATTATATCTTCTTACTTTGTCATCGTACCTTGGAGGATCAGTTGCCATGTAGGATGCTGTTATACATTGTATTTGGTAATAACATTTGTTTTGTTTGGTTAGTTTAATAAACAGACACACATAAAGATGACTCACTTTGCCACCAAGTTACTGTTTGCTAGCCATAATAATCTTCTATTGCAATAACATATACGAGAACCTTTTTTTTTTATTCAGTGCTACAGTATGTCCTACAATATCCATTTAGTCTGTGTAATTTATTAACCATGCCTCCAAACAATTGTAGCGCTATGATAATATATCACACATCTGTGATCTATGTATATGAAAATATTTTCATTATCTTTGCTTTACTTTCCAGCCAAATTGATTACAGAGCAAAAGTGTGGTCTTGCAATTTTTGCTACCAGAGAAATCCGGTGAGTTCAATGGCTACTACATGTATTACTATTGTACTAGTAATATTGGATAGTTTAGAAGTTTGGTGTTGAATATTCAATATAATTTGAATATATCCTAATGATCATGCTGATACACCAAGTATAAAATAGTTACATTGGTAATTAAATATGTTTACAGATTAAAAGCACTTGTTTTAAAAAAAACACATTTAAAAATATGTTTTACCTGTGTGTGACAACCTGCTCTACAAAATCTAATTTGGATATTATTAGATGCATTTAGTTATTATGTTGGGATGCCTGATGCTTATCTATTGTGCTCATATGAGTTGTTGTTTCATCCTAGTTCCCTCAGCAGTATGCAGCTATATCTGAAGCCCACCAACCAGCTGAGATCATACCACAGTTCTCAACTATAGAATACACCATCACAGTATGTATCTGAGATCATACCATCGGTTAACCATTGATTTATTGTACATTATCTGAGATCGTGTCATGGGTCAACCATGGAATTATTGTACATTATCTAAGATCATACCGTTGGTTAACCATGATAGAATTATTGTACATTATCTAAGATCATACCGTTGGTTAACCATGATAGAATTATTGTACATTATCTAAGATCATACTGTTGGTTAACCATGATAGAATTATTGTACATTATCTGAGATCATACAATTGGTTAACCATAGAATTATTGTACACTATCTGAGATCATACCATAGGTCAAGCATGGAATTATTGTACATTATCTGAGATCATACTATTGGTTAACCATAGAATGATTGTACACTATCTGAGATCATACCACATATGCACATATAAGATGACAATGTGTACAGTTTCCTGTAATCTGTTGTTGACATGTTTGCAGAGAGCCACGTGCCATCCGCCCATCTACCTGATAGTTCTGGACACATGCATGGAGGAAGATGACCTACAGGCTCTCAAGGTAGGGGCGTCTTTAACATTGTCCATCCTGAAGGCAGCTACAGATGCCTCCATATATGCATGATTGTTGTTAAACTCCAATAGATTTATGAACAGACATGCACTTTAATGCTTTTGTTTGTATCTATGCAACTCAGAAAATTATAATTCAAAGATTGTTTTTAATTTGTGTTTTGTATGTTATTTGATCTTATATTTTTCACTTGATCATTGCATATGGGTAAAAGATTCTCACTGTGACATTATGAAAATAATAATCCATAAATAACTGACTTGTGTGTTCTCAGGAATCTCTCCAGATGTCACTCAGCCTACTGCCTCCCAACGCTTTGATCGGACTTATCACATTTGGTAAGATGGTTCAGGTCCATGAGCTCGGCAACGAGGGCGTTTCTAAGAGTTACGTGTTCCGTGGCACCAAAGACTTGTCTGCCAAGCAGATACAGGTAAGAAAGCCTCCTATTGTTGGACGTTCTACAGATGTTATATGGCTTGAGTAGAGGATCCTTTGTTTAATCTGGGTACTTCTTTAGCAATAATATAATTGATGATAAATTCCTTACAAGAAAGTCTCAGTGCTTTCTCAGTGTTTCCTCAATATTCCACCAATTTTCCTCAATGCCCCATTCCCTTAAACTTTCTATGCACGTTCTCATAGTGTTACTGCTGTGATTGCGATGAATACAAGAACAAATAAATGAAAAATATATTGCAAACCAGTGGGACATGCTGAAAATGTAGCTTGTTCAATATACCTACTTATAACTGTAGCCAAAACAAATGTACATACTTTCAGGTAAATATGTTTGGCCATTACATGTCGACCAACCGTGATTGTATATCTCTATGATGTCTGGTTTGTTTGCAGGAGATGCTGGGTATCGGCCGCAGCGCCGCCCAGCCTCAGCAGAGAGGTGCCCAGCCAAACCAGCAGTATCAGCTGCCCATGAACAGGTGTGGACCCATTCTCTACCCACTGACCATCATTAGATATTCTTTGTCACATATGGGTGAAAGCTTCCCACTGTGACATATAATAGTAACTCACTTCCTTACTCTACTTACTGAGTGTGGAATTTCAAGTTGTTTCATTGATCCTCTGTTTAGCCGGTAAACGTGTTCATGCATGTGACCGAATCCAAGCAATATGATTGGTTTCTTCCGAGATTTAGTTGTCATTAAACCATATGGCAACATGTACAATAATCTCCAATTGTTTGCAATTCTTGCTTCTTCATTCTGTAGTTCTATTTCACTGAATTAATTACGAATAATTTCTTTGGTTTGGTACAGATTTCTCCAGCCAGTGCACAAGTGTGACATGAATCTGACTGACTTGCTCGGCGAGCTGCAGCGTGACCCTTGGCCTGTCAGTCAGGGCAAGCGACCTTTGAGGTCAACTGGTGCCGCCCTGTCCATCGCCATTGGTCTGCTCGAAGTAGGTCCCTCCCCAGATTTATTTTTATCCTTCTCCCCATTACAGGCCACTAGAGATGCCCTGTTAGTAGATCATTGACAGTCACTGCGATTCAGCAGAGTTGGGTTAACAACTATCTTGATACTCAGCAGGAGATACCCTATAGAGCAGTAATTTGATTCATCCTAAAGGGAAAAGACTAAAGAGATATAAAAATTGAAAACATGTCCTAGTAGACATTGTTACTTAAAGATTAATTCATCAGGTTACTGTGGTTACATGATGTTTGTTTTGCGACCATTGCAGTGCACTTTCCCCAACACCGGTGCACGCATCATGATGTTCGTGGGCGGAGCTTGTACACAGGGCCCTGGGATGGTTGTCGGAGATGAGCTCAAACACCCCATCAGGTCTCACCACGATATAGAGAAGGACAACTGCAAGTTCATGAAGAAAGCCATGAATGTATATATTTATGAATCATAACAGGGTTTCATCCCATTGCTTATTGACTATTGGAATATTTGCAGGCATAATAATTTTCCTATCTAAAGTCAAAATTAACCTAATAATATACATTTCATAACAGGAAGAGAGAGGCAATTTATCTTCCTTGATGATTATGTAGATTTAGACTGTAGAACTTCAAATTATTAAAGATTTGTTTATCATCTTTTGATTTTGTCATCATTTATTGGTAGTAAGAGGACAAAAGGAGATTAAATATTTTTTTTAGAGATTAGTTATCTCCCTTTACATGAGTTAACTCCCTTCCAGCACTACGAGGCGCTGGGTAACAGAGCTGCCACCAATGGTCACGTGATTGACATCTACTCCTGTGCTTTGGATCAGACTGGCCTGCACGAGATGAAATTCTGTCCAAAATACACTAAGTGAGCATTACATCAGAGTCCATTGCATGATGCAAGAAAATATACTGTACAGTAACGGAGATGATTTGTTTCAGTCCCAGCCCAATTTATCATTACATATTTGTTGCTGACAGCAATGACTAAGGCCTTGACACTAAATATGTTTAATGCCACAATGCAGTGGGATTTAAGCCGTGAAATATTTTAGAAAGCAGCTCTATACCCCCCCAAAAAAGTAATAAGCATTTATGGTAGTGTTCAATGTACATCTGACTGACATAATGTTTCATTCTCGTTTCAGTGGTCACATGATGATGGGCGACTCCTTCAACACCTCCCTTTTCAAGCAGACATTCCAGCGAGTGTTCTCTAAGGATGGAAAGGGAGAGTTCAAGATGGCGTTTGGTGCAACAGTTGAAATCAAGGTAGCGTGACTTGTTTTATATTATCTAGCTATTTGACTAAATTGTTAAAGTTTATTCTTGAAAGTTGTCGATAACTTTATTGAAGTAGTAATTGTATTGTTTGTAGTGTCCATAATAGTTACCATATCATTGTTGTTCTATTAATAGTATCTGAAGCAGGTGTCCTATTAGAAGTGTCTGAAGCAGTTGTTATAGTATTAGTATCTAAAGTATGTTTTCCCCGATTGGTAATATCTACATTAATTGTCCTATTACTAGTACCTGAAATTGTTTTCATATTATGCATGTAGTTTCTGAAGTAGTTTTTATATTAGTATATGAAGCAGCTGTTCCAGTAGTACTACCTCTGTCTATGCTTACAATACAGCTGTATGTATTGGTACTGTGTGATGCAGACGTCCAGAGAGCTGAAGGTGTCGGGAGCTATAGGGTCGTGTGTGTCGCTGGGCGTGAAGGGCGCCGCGGTGTCGGACACAGAGATCGGACTCGGCGGCACGTGTCAGTGGAAGATGTGTGGAATGCAGCCTAACTCTACTCTCGGAGTCTTCTTCGAAGTTGTCAATCAGGTAAAGCTGTTGTACGGGCATGTGCATGAGTTGAACTTGTTGAAGGAGTTTTAGGTGATTGGTGGAGTGTTATGGGTGTCATTAGAATAGCAATGCAACCATGAAGTCAGTTTATTGTCAGTAGGTAATATACAATAAATATTGATTAGAAAGATACTGGCCCATTTCAAAATGTATTTGATTTTCCAAACGTTATAACAAAAATAGGATGTTTGAACTGGATGGTTTAAACAAATATGATAATGCATGATATGAACAATGCACAGTAAATGCATGGAATTATCACATGTAAAAGTTTGTCATGAACTTGCAGTATTAATGATACTCAACCATACATTTTGTGTATTTCTTGCAATCACATTCAGATATGGGTAAAAAGAGAAGTATGAGTACTGTAATGATTATCATAAGTACTTGTGAATACAAAGAATAATAATAGGATGTTTGTCCGTGTTTCAGCATAACGCTCCTATACCACAAGGTGGGCGTGGCTACATTCAGTTCATCACCCAGTACCAGCACTCCAGTGGCCAGCGCAGGATACGAGTGACAACCACAGCCAGGAAGTGAGTGAATTGGTTACAGAATATAGTCCCTGACAGTCTGTCGAAATAGTGTCCTTAACATTAATGAGTGAATTCGATCACACTACAAGGCATTGTCGGCGATCAAACTAACCACTAATTATGAGTCATCTGATGTCGTCCAATAAGAAAGTCTGTCTTAAAATGAGTGGCCATTCAGGGTTCTAGACTAACAAATGCCCGACATACAGGGACAAGTTCAATTGCAAGCAACCTATGTTTTCACTTTTGTACCTTTGCAACTTACCCTTGGCAAGCAATTCAAAATGTTAGTCTGGCGCCCTGGACTGAGAGTTGAAGTCGTCGCTAACGGGTGAAAGATTCCTGCAGCGACGTTAAACTCCATAATCACTGAGAGTTGAACCAAATTTAATTGGACACACGTCATCTGAGCTCGTCCAATAAGAAATTCTGTCCGTAAGTGAGTGACCGTGACACTGGACATGGTCTGTTGCAGTTGGGCGGATGCCAGCACAAACATCCAGCACATAGCGGCAGGGTTCGACCAGGAGGCGGCCGCTGTTCTCATGTCCAGGATAGCCGTGTACCGCGCTGAGACAGACGACGGACCCGACGTGCTACGATGGCTGGACAGAATGCTCATCAGACTGGTGGGTAGCTAGCGTTGTAGGGCGGGTGATAGCACAATGGTAGAATGTAGTACTTTGGAGCCAAAGCTCACGGGGGCCCGGCATCAGTGTTCACGAAAGTTACTTTTCTGACGCAATATTGATAGGATGCTCTGTCATCGTACCATTGCAATGCAGTTATCATCCTTGGTCAGTAAGTACCAGCCGCTGCTCACAGGTTTACTGCAACATGTAGTGCTATGCATATTGGAGGCTTTTCTACTTTGAAGCAAGATGATTGATTTAGAACCTGCTGAAGTTTACGTTTCTGAAGTGATCATTCTTTCTGTATTCTGTAGCAATGCAGTTATGAACATTAGTTCATCAGTACCATGTCATCACTTATGGATGAAATATTCCGGCTCCAACATAAAGCACTAATTGCTGCAACATTAAGCACTAATTCATTCATTCATTCATTCATTCATTCATTCATTCATTCATTCATTCATTCATTAGTACCAGCCACTGCTCCCAGATTTACTGCAACAATCACTGATATGGGTTTCCTACTGCAGTAAACTGACAGGCCATACTATGAGCTACCTGATCTTGTGTACTTGAGATAATCATGGGTATCACTAAGAAGCAATACAACAACGTTAATCATTATCTCAATAGACATTAAAATCATTCCATACTGCAGTTCTTATATTTGCACATTTTCAAATTTCTTTTCTTCTTACAGTGTCAAAAGTTCGGCGACTATCACAAGGATGACCCAAACTCGTTCAGATTCTCGGAGAACTTCTCTCTGTATCCGCAGTTTATGTTCCATTTACGACGGTCTCAGTTCCTGCAGGTCTTCAACAACAGCCCTGACGAGACGTCCTACTACAGGTAACTTCGCCCTCCAAACTTGATTAAGAAATTACATCACCGTTACTGGTCCTTGTTCAATGAGATTTAGCTGTTGACGTCGATCAAAGCAATCCAGCAGTTCTACTGTTACATTTCAATACATTACTCTTATTAATTTCACTACTGTTACATTTCAATACATTACTCTTATTAATTTCACTACAGATTGCTGGCTGAATGGCTCATGTAGTATTACATACGATGCAGTAATATATATTGTCGGCTGAACACAGCCCATGTCTAATACATTCCTTGAAATAATATTTCCTTTTATGTAGAAATATTACTGGTACGAAGGAGACAACTCTAATTGAACTTCATACTTGCAATTTTCAGACACATGTTGAATATAGAAGATCTAACCCAGTCACTCATCATGATACAGCCGATACTGTACGCCTACTCCTTCACAGGTCCACCAGAGGTATGTTGTCATGTTAACACTTGACATCATTTTAAAAATATTTAATGTTATGTTTGTGTATGTTAATTGTATGTGTTTGTTTATGTATGTTAGTATTATGTGTGTTTGTTAGTGTTATGTGTGTTTGTTAGTGTTATGTGTCTTTGTTAGTGTTATGTGTGCAAGTGTTTGTGTATGTTAGTATAATTTGTGTGCTAGTGTATGTTAGTGTTATGTGTTTGCTGGTGTTATTTATGTGTTTATGTATGTTTCAGCCAGTACTGCTAGACTCCAGCAGCATACAAGCAGACAGGATTCTACTGATGGACACCTTCTTCCAGATCGTCATCTACCATGGCGAGGTCAGTTGTCACCTTTGTTATGTTAGTCACATCATTGTGTGTGCATTTCAATTTGCATAGATTTTAATTATGAAAATTTGTATGTAATTGTTACAAGACAAATAAAAACGTTCATCAATATGAACTGTAATGGAGGGTGACCTTTGACACAGCAAATGAAAAGTAGCTAATGCAGACTTTATATTGAAGGACAACCATTGATGAGGAAAATTAACCCTCTCCATGCTGGAATAGGCACAGACACTGCTCTTCAGGTAATTTCTGGAGTTGAATGTGGCCAATATACGAAAGATTACCATCAAGTTTTTTTATTGTCCACAGACTATTGACCAATGGAAGAAGCAGGGCTACCATGACTTACCGGAGTACGAGAATTTCAAGCAGTTGTTGCAAGCGCCAGTGGATGATGCCCAGGAGATCCTTCAGACGCGATTCCCGATGCCACGATACATAGTCACAGAATACGAGGCGTCACAGGTAACAGGGTTGGGGGTTGTAATTTCTACCAATGTTTGATGGTGCTGGAGAACTATTTTTGTATGCTATCGATGTATCAGTATTGTAGGATTGTTTTGGGAATTTGGAAGTAATTGTGTTAAAAGGGAGATAATTACACATTGTTATGATTTTCAGTTGTGGAAATACCCACTATCAAGGTTGAGATAACTATTAATATTGGAACATTTATGGATTTACTCGTAGTCATTATTTGATTAAGGGAGAGATAGTTCATGTAGGCAATCAAAAATTGCATTTGGATCCGCTTACTGCAATGAGTACAAATATGTGTTCATCTCAAATTTGAAAAATTGAAAATATTCTTGAATCCATGTCTATTAATTATTGAGCATGTTGTTTTTTCTTCTTACTTCAGGCTCGGTTCTTATTATCCAAAGTCAACCCATCTCAGACTCACAACAATGCCTATGGTTGGGGACAGGTAATTATCATGTTGTTTTTTCCCTCATCTATCGATACTGGGGTGCATATTCAATGTTATCTATAGTGATTTTTTTAATGTGTTGTAGTTAGAATATTATTTAGAGATAAATTAGGTACCGTAGTTCAATTTAATATGATAGCAGAGTTGATGTTGTTTTTTTCACTCCATGGTGTGAAGTATAAGGGTTTTCATTTATTTGTTTTAAGATTTTTGCTTTCCTTGATAATGTGCATCTGATATTACATTAAGTTTCCAAATGGCATCCTCCAGCTTTGCTTCAGTAGCCTTCAGCAATGTTTACTCTCTGTAAAAGAAATTGCTGAAGACTGAACTGCATCTTGAATACATTGTAATCAGCATATATAAATACTCTTTGTGGACTATCTTATTTCAGCCATCTGAATCGGTGTGTAGATACTGTTACATAATGTCTTGTGACTACAAGCCATACCATATATCTTGTGCATGATTGCGACAATGAAACAAACTAATACTTTTATTTAGTTTAACCCTCTTCCTGCTGGTGGCAACCACATATGCCATGTGATTTACGTAGCAAGGAGAGGATTAACTAGCATGAGCATGAACCAAGCTGTGACCTTTGACCTGGGCCCAGTTCCACCAATCGTTATTGTAAATAATTATTGTAATTCAGTGTGGGAATGTATTCTTTCATGGATTGTCACACTACAGGCAGGCTGTGAAATGGACAAGGTTTTGTTATGACGAGATAGTAAAAAATAGTGTCTTGAAAAGAAGTCAAGGAATACATTTTTGCTATCATTTGTAGAATGTCTATAGGATTGAGTATACAGTGCTGTGTTATTATCTAAATGAAGATGCATGTATCTGGAAAATATAGTAGGTGGACATTCTTGCTAGAACATTTTCACCATTCCAAACCTGCCGCCAGTAGATAAATACTTTTTTGAAACAATTGTTTTTGCATATAGGTAAAATATTCCTGTAGAAACATTGAGCAACAAATCAAACTCCCAACTATGAAATTAGAAATATTAAATTACAAAAAATATTCTATAATATGAATCTAATTTTATTTTTATTTTTAATATCCCCATTAATAATTATTATCAGAAGCATGTTACGTAGCGTATTTCTGTGTCATTATTATTCATTTTCAGATCTACCCTTAAATTCTCAATTGTTCATACATGTATTGTGGCCATTTCATTGATCCCAATTGTTCATATATGCATTGTGACACTCTGCCTTGAAACAGTCGTCCCACATTTGACGAATCTTGCAAACATGAATGTGCATTTATCTTTAGTGAAGTTTTGACGAATATTAATCTGCTCTTAGGTCGTAACAACTGGAGGCCCTAATAGCCCTGAGGTAATGTCATTACTCAATGGAGAGGCCAACACATTTAATTGCATTGTTTAGACCCTGGGATATGGCAGGATATGGGCTTTGTATAACCATGCTTTTATTTTTAACATTTATACTTGATGGTGAATTAGTTTTTCTTTTCTTTTAACGATACAATGCAAATTTGGATTTTCTTTAGAATTCTTTCTTTAAAGAATATAAAATGATAATTAAAACATGAATGATCCTTATGGGTGTCATGTGTCTCCATTGCAACCTCATCACTGTTTCCATGGGAAATAAGCTTAACTTTTATTGTGGTTGACGGTTATTTCAATTATCTTGCACTGTCATCCGTTTTAGCAATTCGGAACTCATTTCTCATTAATATTTATGAGTTTTGAGATATGCACACGTATGGTGTACTTTCCCACAAAATCAATGGTAATGTTATCCATTGGATTAGGTATTTTTCTACTTTTTAACTATTCCATAATATTTAGAAAAATGGTCTCCCAAATGTTTCAAAAATAAGAATGCATATTAAATTAAGTTGAGTAAATTTTACAGGCATAATATAAGCATGGTTATGCAAAAAAAGTATGTATTTAAGGTTGTGGTTTGTGTTATCGTGCATGATATTATATGCTGAGATAACAACATGATATAGTTGTACTGTGGAAAGGTTTCAAAGCAATCATTATAATGCCAAGAAAAGATGCGTCCAGTTCTGTATACATGTACATGTATTTGTTATCATCTTCCATCTTGTCCTGTCTGTGCATTATCTCCTGTCCTGTCTGTGCATTATCTCCTGTCCTGTCAGACATGTTATTCTTGCCATGAATTTATCTTTTTCAAACTATTATCCCACGAGAAATACATTGTTAATACCGGTTTCAAAATATTGAAATAATTCCAGCACACTATCCTTTATTTTAGCATGAATTTTCTTAGATGCATTCTAAAATTTATTGTTGTTTTCTATTTGCCATACAAAATGTTATTGAGAAGAAAAAAAAATCAACATTATGTAGCATTTCATTGAAAAGTTGAATAGTTAGAATGTTGTGTACCTTCATTATTAAGCCCTTGCTTGATCAAGATTAGTTTATCATGATATACATGTATCACATGGCTTTGTTTACAAGATTCCATATA
The DNA here is from genome assembly GCA_032355345.1 of Lepetodrilus pustulosus. Classification (NCBI taxonomy): domain Eukaryota; kingdom Metazoa; phylum Mollusca; class Gastropoda; order Lepetellida; family Lepetodrilidae; genus Lepetodrilus; species Lepetodrilus pustulosus. The sequence goes on along the minus strand of JAULBP010142944.1, from coordinate 4,310 downwards.
GAATTGCAGTCCAAGGAAAATACTAATTGAGAAGATGTAGTCAACAGCTAGTCACGTTTGGGTCAAATATTCCAGTTGCAACGTAAAACACTAATTCATTCATTAATGCTGTATACTAAATAATACATAATACTATTCGCCATTTACATTTTGACTGGTGTTGTTTCAGGATTCTGGTGCACCAGTGTTGACGGACGACGTCAGTCTGCAGGTGTTCATGGATCATCTAAAGAAGTTGGCCGTCTCCACATCGTCATGATTAATACCCACACTCATCTAGTCCCTGATGACAGACTTGAAACAAGGGTCCCAGAAGGATTGTAGCGCTACGAGAGTTGAAACTCCTATTATACGTTAACATGAAGGCACGACTCTCGTAGAGCTACAATAGTTTTGTGGAACAAAGGCCAGGCTGGTGCGAGAGAACTCTCTGCCCCGATCAACGAACACCACCCCTCCACGTTTAGTTCAGGATAGTAGAGGCTTGCAGATGATGTTGCGCGTTTTGCATCAACACAGATTTCACAGTATAGGAGACGTTGTGAAACAAGTGCTTGCGATTAGATGAGTGAGAGTATTGGCGATACAGAGACATGATGTCATGCGTTGTTTTTCCGCTCAGCGTACAACCGACAAGCTCGAAGATGTGTTCTGTCCAATGAACTTTCATGTACCATCCTCCAATCTGATGCTTCGTCTTGTAAACAACACTGTTTGAAGATTAATATTCAAAAGTGCATGTTCATTTCTTGCATGGTTTATATATGAACTTCAGTGAAGTATTACACTATTCTTGAAGAAATGACCCTTAATATTGTTTGTGGTGGGTCTAGATTATACAAGAGTTTAAGTTCATCTATTTATTTTGTCTATATAAAATGATGTATTGAGTCTGCGATTTGCAAACAAACCCTATTCGATTAGCAATTTGTATGAATGCAGATACAATTGTCATCATGTAATTTTTTGTTTCATTTAAATGGATTTATACTAGAAAAACTGCAGATGTACGTTTTAAAATACTACTTTTGTACATTTTTCTTTTATAAGGCAAAATATATTTTTTTTTAAATAGGTTCAGCTTAAAAATGTTTATCACTTGCATTATTATAAGGATGATACAGTCTTTGATTGAAGTGAAATCAAAAACATTAAAATTACATACTATCCAATATTGGAGGCCTTGATATACTAAAAAAGGAGCATGATGTCATGCTTTTTGTTTTATTTATAGATAAATGTTTGTTAAATGTATTACACGATTAAATGTAATGTCAATGCCATTTTCCTAGTTTGTTGTATGTATGTATACAAAACTGAAGAAAATCTTATTCTCTACCACATCAAAGATGATCAACATAATTTTTCAATCTAGAACAGGGTATCCTTTCATGAAAGGATACCCAGGACTCCAGCAAACAAAACCTTTTTTTTTTTAATAATACATATTACTACATTTGCTGGCTGAACGGCTTCTGTAGCAATACATAGTTCTATGTATTAATATGTATTGGATCTAGAACGCACCTCAGCTTCAATAAATACAGAATCTGCAACCGTGTGAATGACGTCAAATGAGTGAATGGTGCAGAATTTACATTTTCAGACAATGTAGAATAATGCAGAATCAATGATCAATGTAGAGTAGAGATAGAAATGTCAGTTTTCAATGGTAGGCTCGACAACCCATCCACAGATACAGATGTAGGCATTATTCTGATAAAATTCATAAATTTTATTTCAGTTCTTGCAATATGTACACTGTACATGGTATTCATAAATAATAAAACACGTCTGTATTTACAGTTAGTTTATAACAATGATAGGATTGTTACTACCAGTGTAAAAATACAAATATTCTGACATAAGGATGCATAAAATTTAGATGGGTTTCATCCATGGAAAATCCATTAAAATATTTCCTTGAAAATTGATTCAATTAAAATAAATCATTTGGTGAAAATGACAACACTAAAATTTCCTTCATATTGAAATGAGGAAACGCTATATACATGTCATCAAATTATTACTTTGTTTTGAATGTTGATGTTGCATAGAGATGTGAACAGATAAGAAACGAGCAGTCAACTTCCATTTTCGCAGAGAGTACTGGGTATAATTTAGATCCAGATCCGTTAAAACATGAACACAAATCTTGAACAGAAACATGGAGAAATAATTGTATCACAGTAAACTTGAATGTCTGCGAAGATCTAGATTATACAGAAAACTCCAACTTCGGGAACTTTTGTCATCCATTCATGCATTGGAATTGATGTTGATATATAGAATTCAATTGTCCTATTGAGGCTTTAGTAAGGTTGGCTAATCACTGATTTATGTCGGGGCTGCTTCCAACTAGAGCATTTGCAACTATTCAGTTATTTAATGCACCCCCGATATATTGTCATTCCAAACCAAGCCTCATGGACAGATTAATAGTTGTTCAATAATATCTTCCAAATTTAATAAAAACCTGGATTTCACTATTATGTTAAGCTAGCCTTCATCAGCTGCTGTAACCGATTCAGTCGCTCGTCAATGTCACAAATTTCGGCTGATCTGTCAAAGCAGTCGCTCTCATCACCTGAAAAACAGCAGAATAATGATGAAGTATTATTCGAGTTATTATTATTATTAATAATAATGAGGTGTGCATTTGTAAATGGTCTCATCCACTGCTATACATTGCTCCATTAGACAAGTTGCTTTTGGGCGACTTTTTTGAGTTTGCTTTTAGAGCCGCTTTCCATAACATGGCTTCAGTTTACGGCAGAAGGAAACCTACAACACTTGTACCACATAATGTAGCAGTAAACCTGTGCGTGCCACATGATAGTGATACTGATACACCAAGGATTCAACACCTTTGTGATAGTACTGATAGTGTATCATGTCACGATCGAGGCTGAACTGCAGTATAGTCGCCAGCTGGATAAAGGTACGGTATTGCAGGAAGGGTAGTAGACGAGCATAGCTAGGTCTACCCTTCCCTGGGAGAGAGGATCAGAAGTAAGAACCTACCACTGTCAGGATAGCGGGATTTATTCCTCATGGACCGAGTGCGGCCATAGTCCGAGTCTGGAGTACTGACCAGAGTGTGTTGGTCAAGGAACTGTTCACGATTCTCAGTTACAGTAATACAAACAATGTTCACTTTATAAGCACCATACCAATGACTGATACCCACAGTCAAAACTAGTTAACAGGATTGCATAAAATCTTTGCAGTTTAATAATTATTTTTTTACCCATACACATTGATGTAAAAATTAATGTTTCATTTAGTATCAAATTGTTAAGGATATACTTTCTTCTTGTGTACAGGTGCCCGGCGGACTTCTTTTCTTGGTGGCTGAAACATTATAATAAGTATAGTTACATTTTAATTGTAATAATACAATAATGTTCACATTAATATTGCGCCAATTCCAAGCTCAAAAGCGGGCTCATTATTATATCAGTGTACTCTCAATAACCTGGGGAATTATCAGATATGGGTCCTGTTCCACAAATCAATTTTAGTGAGTCATCGTGACTCATTACTGTTTACATGTTTACTGATGAAATAGAGGAAGATCTGACACTCGGGGGACTATGACCATTCTGTGGATCAGGATCCAAGATAGCAATTGCGATTGCAACATTTCATCCAAACCAAAAAATATAACTAATAACCGTATCCATGCTAGAGACAGACAACTATAGTTGCCCAATAGATTACTGGACCAGAGATTACGAAACTTTATTCAATATAATTTCATGCTTGTTGCTCAACTCAAAGTTGTGTTCATAAATCAACATTGAGTATTGATATCGATCTCAAAATGTTTCATAATTTTGGGGCACGATTGTATTTAATCTAGCTGGGATGTTGTGTACATTTTCCCCTGCGACAATTCACAACAAATTTCTTTTGAATGTCCAGTGCATGTTAAAATATAGAAATAAGAATATCCAAATCAATGTATTGTACGTACCAAAGTACACACCAAACTAGGGCTTGATCGATATGTAGCTCGCTTCTGCTTTGAGCTGTTGTTGTAATTTCTGTAAACATTTGTGCAAATAACGCATAAATAATTGAGTAAATACATTCTTGTCTAAATAAATATTTTTACAATTAATAATCAACAATCTCCTACAAATGTAGGCACAAATACCTTGATTTTTGAAAGAACCAACATATAAGCATAAAGTTTTAACATTTTGGTGAAAAGTGTCTTGCATAAATAAGAAAGAATGATATTTTCCAGACAACTCTACCAACCTGACACCTCTGTCTGATGATTCCGACATTCCACCATCACT
>JAULBP010142833.1:0-15959 GCA_032355345.1 Lepetodrilus pustulosus | reverse complement strand
AACGTAAATAGTCTCAGACTGAAATTCGTTTGGTCATTATCTAGGTCTATCAACCGTGATTGTATGCCTTTAATATCCGAGCGGTAGTTTCCAATCTTATGATATTGTTTGAGGGGTCGTGCAAATTATGTCTTCGAATGCCAGTAAATGTATGCATTACATATTCCTGATGTATACATGAATGCTTCAAATAAAAACTGTATCCCTATTTTCTAAACGGACATGCTTCCTTTTACGTTTAATATTAATAAGAAATAGTGTAATGTTTTTAGGTGTGTATGATTTTCGGTTTAAGAAGCATAGGATATCTTGAACAGACGATCAACGTTTGCAATGGCAGATGCAAAATGACATAAAAAATTAATTTGTTTACAAATTGAAACATAAAATTATTCAATCAGTTAAATAGGCGGGTACTTACGATAAAGAATATTGAGACTTTAAGAATTAATGATCATCCTAGTAATAAGTTTCGGTGTATTCGTAAGGAACTACCATCGGTTTGGCACATGCGAAATTGGTACTATAAAAAAACGAAATTACCAACAGAATGAAGCCACTTGTAAATATTCCTCCAATAAATCTGAGACTGAAATAAATACATGTCTATTAAATATCTTTCAGAAATGACGAGGAGAAATCTGCGGAAGACACGCGCCGTGCATGAGGGTTGACAGAGTACAGAGTGAGAAATGAACATGCTTCCGTTTGAAGGTGGTGTACCAAAGATACAATTAACTGTCTCCACACTGAACATGCAGGTTCGGGACACCTGAGGAAAAAATAGTAATGTTATTGTCGTCATTTTTCTCTTAAAAAAGTACAGAAAAAATTGTTTTGTAGCGCGTGTCATCCACGTGACACCCCCATCCAAAAGTCAAAGATCTTCAACAAAAAGGAAACAAAGCTCAGCGTTCCCCGTCCAGAGTAACTGTATATGACCCTACTTGGCTGGTATTCTGATTATACTATATTTTCCGAGAAATATTCCTGACTCGTCCATTTAGAAATGACTTAATAAAAACTGTGCAATCGCTAATGTTTAGTGTCACTGTTTGGTGCGAGCAGAAGCCATATTACCAGTCACCAAAGATTATATTACAAGTATTATTTTAGATATTGCCTATTTAGTTTTGTAAAATAATACTAAATGATGTGTACAGTTTTATTTTAATATTGCTTTATTCTTTATTTTGAAAATATGAATGTCATTAATTATTTTATTGTCATATTCAATCGAAATGAAGACAATGGAGACAGAATGGGAGTCTAAGTTATTCTCACTAAACCAGATCTGTAACAATTCACTCCCTAAAGGTAAAGTAGGACAGTGTTTTGAGCGTGTGTCAACCACGTGACCAGGTGAAATTGGGGGTTATTAAAACACATCTCGAGGACATGCGCGCGCATCGCCTTCCTGGATTGGCAATGGCATGGGGGTTTGAATTCTGGAAACAATAGCAGAAAAATCTGGAGTAAATTTGTGAAGTGGTCTTTTTCTATCTGAGGGTAATTTGCTTCTTATATACATTCACCTCATTCATTCTCTTTCCCATTCAACAGCCACACTGCGTGTTGGTTTTGTCTTCTTGAAGAGAATGACTGCACAAATTGCCTTTATTCCAATTTGTGATAAACGTTAACTGTCATATTCGTGACAACAGATTATATTGCCTTACATATAGAACAAATGCAAATGCTCGATATTACCATTTGCTAAAATAAAATAAAATGAAAACAAATACGAGGTAGAATACTAGGGCAGTATACAAGTTCACCATATAGTTCTTTAAATAAATGTACGTTGTGATTATTGATTTCAGTTAAATCAATTAATATCCTCTAGAATAAATTGCAAAGAACGCCGACCAGTGCAAACTACTATAACTTTAAGTTATATAACATTTAACATAGCGTGCAATAGCGAATCTTGTGTAAATCTACTTGTAGGCCTAAATGTAAATTGTAAACCACTGTTCGTTCCCTAGAAGACGACATTCAGTATCGATTTCGAAATGATTTATCATTTAACCGTGTATGTTGAAAGTGCGTAGCCTGTGATGCTTCTAAAGGTCAATCAAATTATAAAATGAGACCACATACATTTTATATATGTATAGTAGCTAAACATTGTCGAACCACGGCCAGTAAAGGGTAGGCCTATTAGATACAACTGCATTCACTGAACAATCGTTGGTTTTAAGAACTCTCATAAGATGGAGACAGGCTTGGGGCAGGTCGTCTTGGAGACAGGTCTTCACACTGTACAGGTACCGACCTTGTCTCCCCTGATATCCCCAGGGATGCTGTCAGCAGTAATTATTTCTCAGCGTTCTAACCAAGGAAATGACCTCGTCCCCTCCCAATCTTCCTCAGGATTAGTCATGTGGTATCAGTCCACACACCTTGCTGAAAGTAGCGCGGACTCGTGACGTCATAATGTATTCTGCACTGGACCCATCAAATTGTATCCCTCCGCCATAGGTGCACATCTCGGCCACCATATACCAGTGTCGGTGTTGCCTCCCTTGTGCCGCATTCAGAAGAATGGTTCCTTTGTTGATTTCTAGACACGTCTTGGAGATGGGAATGAATCATCCCTGTGATAGAACGATCCCTCCCTGTCCCCCTCCCTCTCTCAACGCTCTACTGCACCTTGCTTAAACGATTACGGTGCCAGCGATTCCTGCAACAAAAGATTGGCATCGATTGGTTCTGACCCCGGTCATAGTCCATTGTTATAAATCGTCGCGGTGTTTGAGAAATGGCAAGACATTCTGGACCTGATCTTATTTCACATCTGTCCTAACGGTTACTTCGTACTTTAACCCCGTAATACATATTTTACGTCTGTGCAATACTCGTGAAGACAACACTTCATCTTATTAACATCTTAACACACGCACACACCTAAACAAGGATGCAAGTTAATATTGGCATTGATAACATAAACTCTTCCCAGAATATACGTACATCTACCTATCAGATATTTTCATGTAGCAAAAATGTAATAAATAAAATTAATCATGTCATTGATATAAATTTATATATATTACTGTTCAGGGACCCGTGTGTTGTTTCACGCGTTAATATAGAAGCCAAATAATATGAAGTTTCGTATTGAGTGGTGATATACAATCTACATGTCAATATGGATTGTGAAGACCTGGCTTTAGAACAAGACCTCGGAACAATTGAACAAATGCGAGTAACGTGAAGTGGCACTCAAAATACATGTTTCATTCTCTGTGTTACCAGGGGCCAGAATACTTCATGTTAACAGATTGTATACCACATTACTAAAGGTGTGAACGCAATTTTTTCTTTGTGATTTTTGTTGTTGTGGTTATTAATTTAGGTGAGGGTGGGGACGAATATATCTTTTTAAAGCACGTGTACATAATACATGTGTATATGCATTTGTGCGAATAATACATTCCTTCTGAAGATATTTATTAATTATTGAAACGGGTAAGTTTATATATAGGTATTCTATTTTAAATATCTATCTTCAAGTGAGGAATTCTTTGAGGATGTAAATAAAATAAACGAAAATGTTCAGGTAAAGTTATATGTTTAAAATGCTGTTGTAATTTATTTACAATAACAAACTGAAATTACTCGTGTATGTTTCAAGTTTCATGGATATCTAGTTACATGTTCTATACAGTATACCGATATGTCTGTTTGCTTTAAATATCTGATTTCTCATTAAACACGATTTCTGCTTGAACCAGGATGTAAAATATTTCAAACACACAACACCATCTGAGTATCCCGTTCATGAATATATAACATATCCTGTAACGTAAATCCCAAATAATTGTCATACAAAGCGGCATTAGAGATCTCGCCTATACACTGTCTCTAATATTTGTGGCTCGTGCACGCGTCGTTATAAACCACCTAAGAAGGCTAATTATATAATTAACTAGCAATTAAGAAATGTTAAAGACATGCAATCACACGTAGCACGATATTTGAGTAATAAATTCAAACTACATTCATATGTGATAGTTATCATCAATTTTATATCGCCAAAATCCCTTTCGTCGATTCACATAGAAGGGAATTTGATCTACCAGATGTTCCAAAGGCAAGACAATTAGAGCCACGTTCCTCTTATTCATATAAAATAAAATAAATTAAATCGGGTATATTATCCAATGTTTGGGAATTCATAAACCAGTAAGTAGACAAATCTGTACTTGTCTCAGATAGAAATTCATCTGTCCGTTGCATATAGGTCAACTATCTGCAATACCATGCTTTTAATGGGTATTTTGCATACGTGGATATCAACAATTTATTACTGGCTTAATTGATAAAACAACACATCAATGACGTTCGTATAGATACTAATTCCTCGAACATACATGTGCATGTCATTACTTGTACATCTTCGTGACGCAATATTCTGTTGTGGTCCCATGTACACTTTCCGGCTGTGTCACATAATATACTTCCGGATTGGTCCTCATTACCAGCGTAACCCCATAATCTCATAACATCACTTATAAGCAACAAACAGGTTATCGTCACGAGCATCTAGCAGAAACATCCTCCTTGCAGATTAACCATTGCGAAATCTTGCGAACGTTTTTTTCAGGAGGATAGAAGCACTTGACATGTACTCTGGCGGATTATACCCGCGAGTACTGTGTACTTGAAACACGGCGTATGTCTAATGGAGATAACTTAGATAATGGTGAGAGTGGCACCAGTTGCTATATCCTTTCTTTCGTATTTCTAAAGAAGGATACTATAATTAGTTATGCTGTATTATTGTTGTTGTTGTTATCATTATTACTATAAACATTATTATTATTATTATTATTATTAATCTAGTACTGCTACTACTGCAATCATCATTGTTATTGTTGCTATTACTATTACTACTACTACTACTACTACTACTACTACTACTACTACTATAACTGCAAATACTACTACTATTAGTACTGTATCATAATTGTTATTATTATTAGTAGTAGTAGTAGTACAGTGTAGTAGTACTAGACATACTAGTAGTAGTAGTAGTAGTAGTAGTAGTAGTAGCAATTTTACGACATATGATAGTTGTCACTGAGTCAAAAACAAATTACGATGACATTAGACTTAGTCTTTAGACATCAGGCATTTCTTCATAATCCCAGGACTGAGATACTTTCGGAACACAATACGGTGTTGACAGGCACCACGTTGTAGATTATTTCCGGACATTCAGGTGCGACTCTCTGGCACTAATACAGGAATGAACACATGTAAGTCCTCTACAATGGTGTTGATGCGATCAGGAAATTACCTGCATCCTATCATCCCCAGATAATCCCCACCCGTGGCTGGGGGACAGGCGGGTGTGAGGAAAGGCCAAGTGGACACTCGGACAATTGTCGGAATCTGGGGCGATTAAATTTCCTTCTCTATCACGACAGCTTGTATCATGCCTAAAAGGATGGTATTCTTGCCCTGAAATCAACACAACGCATACAGAACATTCATTAGGGAATTTGTATCTTGGTAACAATGAAGAAACTACTGAACAATGAAGGTGTCTCGGGAGCTGGATTGGGTATCTATGAAGAAACGCGGCCTCTTTAAATTGATAAAAGGTGTCTTTATTGCCTGTCGTGTATCTCAAAACTGAGTTCGTGTTTGTACGGAAAGGAAGTGACAATATACCCTTATGTCGTGGTGGTTTTAGTATTTCCCCAAGCTCAATAAACAACAATATCAGTCAGACTATATTGTACTGGGATGATACAGTACGCACGACGAAACGTCTTCAGGGGCGCTCACCCATGAGTAACGCCCCAATTCGCCGCACACCCCTATGCAAATACGGCATTGACAATATAACCACCCTGATTTCGCGGTCATGTCGCTTCACGGATGACTGGTCAAGCGTTCCGGGTAGCTATTCCCAGTCGCGTGGCCCCTGACCACCAGGTAATAAACCCATACCTGTATAACACGGAACGCACGCTAAGGTATTGTCGTCGCGTGCGACTCCGCGCTCCGGTACCCGCCTATCGGCCAAGTTTGTTGACGGGTGGCTTCAGTCACGATTGTCTGTCAACATGATTGTTTAGAATGTTCTTCCCTGTCACCGACAGGATTGTCTACAGCGGCACACACCGTCGGTCAGGAAGACACCAGGTGTACTGTTCAACTTCAGTCAATGTTGTTACATTTCAAATTATCTGGTCAATTGGATTGTCATTTTAGGGTCAATGTACTTTCATTAACACGCACGTGTCGTATTAGAAACAATGATAATGGTCAGCCAGTGATACTTGAATTTGTATTACATTATCTATAACATGCTGGCCCTTGGAGAAGTAATCAGACTATTCTACACCTGTGTTCAATATACTGCACACCGTTCTGTATATACATTGCAAATTGACACTCGATACATGATTTTTACTCCCAATAAGAAGGGATTCATCATATGACTAGTGTTTATCTATTACTTTTTTTATACGTATTTTCATCACAAACAATGATGATGATAACCAAGACAAGTACAACTTACTTTCTGGTAAGGAATGCTACTTTATTCCTTTAGCAAAGTTATGTTTTAGGATTTATACTCGACACCAGAGAGAGCTTCAGACTATAATGCAGATTTTAAAAAAAATCAATTTAAACGTAGATCAGAACATGTTTAACATTTTAGAATCCGCTTCAACTGAACTGAACTTTAGTGCTCTCCAGTCGTGACACGCAGAAGAAAATTGTTCAATAATTCGAATACTGTTGCAAACATCTCCCAGCAAACAATGATGCAATACTATTGCGCTCTGTCACCTCCCTACTACCAGATACATACACCATTCTCATTCTCCCTCCCTCCACGGTCTGTCTGCCTGTCTGTCTGTCTCTCTCTCTCTCTCTCTCCCGCCCATCTAAACCTCAGGTAATGCAAACATCTTAGTATCCAGAACAGTCTCAATGGTCAAGATCCTCCCCGGGAACACAGCTGTCGTATATATAATTCCTTCGACGTTTATGAGTAAATCTTAAATATTGTCTGAAGAGTGTTGCATTTGTCAATTGTAAATAAATCTGCTCTTGAAACAATACGTCATATCGATGCCTCCTTCTGCACACGGGATCAAGAGGACACGATGTTCTCTTCTCATTTTAAAATAAGAATGTCAATAAGAGCTCTAGCTGACAATGCTTAGTTTTCCGTTTGTTCCACTTATAGAACTGATAATTGCACTTTCTCGAGAGCTTGAAATCAAAGGATACCCAATCATAAATTCATTAATTACAAACGACACTCCATCTGAAATGATGTCTTGAGCGCTGTCCCTGTGAACGTTGTACGGCTCGACAGCTGCCGCCGACGGCGTTGTATGACTTAACGTGCTATATCCATCCCACGATTCCTTCTTTCTTTGATCCAAGGTGTGAATGATAAACAATCGATCGACAAAAAAGCCTTTTTTCATAGTTAATTACAGGTAAGCGGTTACCTCCGCGCTGCAATTACCAGCCAGGTGAGAGACGCTATTAATTTCCAATCAGAGCTTTAAAGGGGCGGGGGTTACCGCCTCTCGACAAATAGACCGCGGAGGAATACAAAAGAACAATGAGCGAAGCGATCTCGAAAAGGCATTGAACATTTTGGCCTGGTTTGGTTTAGGAATAAAGGCGTATATTTATGACAGACGGGCTATATCGACATTGTGTATGAATATCGTATTAATTTTCAAACCCGAAGCGACACCGAGAGATAATAGTGGATATGCTGATCATGAACAAAACAAACATTGGTGATCTTTAGTCAACAACATATAGCATACCATCTGGGCATGATGCCGTATCTGCAAACGTTTATACGATGGATTCGCTTGAAGAAAATCAATAGTTCATATACATACATGTACAGTTAGTTATCTCCTATTAAAGATACGATGCCACAAAGTCAACATGGATATTTCTGTGCATAATACGCTGTATTATGCCAGAGTAATCATAATATATATATATATATATATATATATATAAAAATAACAACCAATTGAAATAATGGTGCTAGATTTTATTACACCTCAACTGTTTGAGGTAAAGGTGTAACGGCCATACATGCTTAGCTTACTATAGATGTATTCCTTGTGGATTTCATGAGTATAAACCCTAAAGACTACATCAATTATAACTACAGCAAAGCAATATGAGTTTTTGTCTAAAAGTATACGTATTTAGAATTTAGAATGTATCCGAGCAATGGTTTGCACTGGTCAATGACTAATATTAGCCTATTGGTCATTCCGGTATCCTGTCACCTTGCATATCGCGAACCTGGAACCGAGTATTTATCAGCATGCATGCTTGTGTGTATCCACTCATTATAGGCTACATGGGTCCGTTACATGTATGTACGTAGTAAACTAGTACGTATATCAGAGAAAAGCCCCACCTGTTTCTGGTACACACAGCACGTGTTATGTACGCCGAAATATCTATTTCCGGGTTTGATTTTCCAACACAGGAAGCAATTTCAAAGAATTGAAGTTACTTTTTTTTTCACTGTCGTTTAGTTTTCAGGAAAATCGTAATGGGAGGGAGTTTCAACATCTAGGTGTGACGGTAATATTGATGAGCCATGGCTGGGACTGATTAACCGTGTGCATATTGCACCTAAGCAGGTCAGGTCTATTTTTAGAATATCCCAAGTTCCTGTACGAAGACTAAATATGTAGGTTTAGGTTATTACCGGATATCTAAAAATAGAATTTGGACTACAATGAATTTCAATGACAGAGATGATGCTATACTACATAATTAATATGCTATATTTTCTCTTCACGGCATGCAATTATCCAGGCACTGAGATTACGATACTTTTTGAATACGGTTTCATGCTCTAGCTAAAATTTTATATGATGGTTTATGAAAAAAAACCTTTGAGTTGAGCATGAAATCGTAGCCTGGGCATTTGGTGTCGGTTATTTCATATCTTTCGAAATGGATGATCAGGCCTTCCTGACGGCAGTATAAACGAAAATTGGGTTAGGGGTTAGGGTTCGTATTTCATGGGAAAACAGGGGTAGCGGCAGGAAATAGGCACGTATACCCGCTGTATAAGAGACTCGGATGTATGAAGTAGCTAACGCCCGGATGGATGATGTAAAATGGAATTACGGGTAAACAGAGTAGCTAGTCGAAAGACCAAGAATTATTCATCAATAGATAGGTCAAAATGTATACAAGAATCCATGCCACACCACTTAGTGAATGCTGTATAAATTTAGTACGCTAATATTCGTGATTGTACTTTACTTCTTGGATATTCCAAGAAAATGGTGAACATTTAATATGTTCACTGTTAACTGACGAACATTTGAAAATATACTATCACAGATGGTTGACAAACTAATGGACAAACTAATTTATACCAGAGACTACTTACATTTGGTTAGTTCACGCCAAAGATAGTTTAAAAAAAATAATCATATTTTATATGAATACAGGTAACGTAGCTCTAATTATCTTGTCTTTGTTAGACAGAATACTAGACATAATTCCCCCCAATGCGGATCGACGAAAAGGATTTTGGCAATATAAATTTGATAAGTATTACAAATGAATGCAGTTTGCATTTATTACTCAATATAGTGCAACGCTTTCATTGAAATCTGTGATTGTATGCCATTAACTGCAACACATTTACATATTCTGAAAAATTATCGTGTCACTGCTTATTCGGTGTTTGAGGTGTCTGTGTACAAAAGACAGGCAGGTGTCGGTAATTTTCACGTAAAGTGTCACATTGGACGGCGATACAGTCTGGTGAGATGACTGTATAATTAGGAAAACGTAATGAAAGCTAACTGCAGCCTCAAGAACAAAAGACTATAAACAGGAACATCACCAACGGTAATTAAGACAGCATGCCCCAACCCTCGGAACTCAAGCGGTGGTTGGGGGTTGAGGGTCCAGGTGTAGTGTCCCCCGAGGGGGGTCCGCGTTATGGACCCGTTTGACATTGGTGGAAGATGTGTGTAATTTTCCAAATGAGAAATATACGGGCCCAGCGCTTCCCTGCCTACCTTTTATCTCGTTTAATCTCATTTATTAACTCAACCCCTGTGATGAAACCCACGTTCAGTTATTATTCAGAATATTGTTATTGGATAATGTCAAATGCATGAATTAAAACGATCGCCATAAACTATTGTGGATTCGATGTTTGTATAATTGAACCTGTTAATAGAGACATTGGCAATATAAAATACTGCTGTATCTAACCCCGGGGCTCGTAAAAGCAATGGCATTCCGTCTCATGCTGATTCCGTAGAGGCCAGCTTTCAATGGACCTTTAGGCCTACCCGTGTATACATTGTAACCATTGATATTAGAACTAGCCTAGTTCTGTAACGTTCATTCTAAGTTAAAAATAATAAATTAGCCTACGAGCAGCTGAAGAGGTCCTAAATGCTTGTAAATGTCTTGCTCTATATACTAAGAACATTTTACTTCAGGAACCTTTTAACATTAACTCTAACGCATACAATCACAGATTTAAATGAGCGCGTAGTATTATATTTGAGTAATAAATGCAAACTATTTTCATTTGTGATACTTATCACCAGTTTAATATCGCCAAAATTCGATCTAGCAGTTATGTGTTTCAAAGAGAAGATAATTAGAGCTACGTTCCTTTTATTTATATAAAATATGAAATTTTGATAGCTATCGAGTGCTGGAGAATACGTAGCCTACATCAGTAAATAACAACTGTTAGGTGGATAAATCAAACGCAAAAATCACTTTCATCGATCCACATTGGGAGGAATTCGATCTAGCAGTTATATGTTTCAAAGGGAAAATAATTAGAGCTACGTTCCTTTTATTTATATAAAATATGAACTTTTGATAGCTATCGAGTGCTGGAGAATACGTAGCCTACATCAGTAAATAATAACTGTTACGTGGATAAATCAAACATAAGTGGTATCAGATAGAGTTATCTATGCATTCAAATACACACACGGTTTACGTGTTATTGTTTTATTTCGATTAGCAGTCCTTCATAGATATTTCGACTTGAATCCGATGAAGATAACTTATGCCTTAACGTAGCCTACTTGTACAATAATACTCCGTGATATACCATAACATCATTAGCACTATTACACTAGCGAAAATACACCAATAGGCAATAGGCTTACTAAAATAGAAATGGCATAACGCAGTTTAATATACGACATTGTAATTAAGTGACACTGTAGAGTAGCATTGTCATATACTATTTTGAACAGTTAGTTAGTTGGTTTTTTTCCCGTAGGAACGCAGTTGCCATGGTCCTTTAAAAAAATTGTTTTATTGTGGTCGTCTCTATTTTTTTTAAACGTTATTAAATAGATTTATTATATTTTTTTTCAATCAGAAAAATTACCACTAAAACAATGAATTACTAGAAAATTAAAATGTGACAATAAGCAATAAGTTAAAACTGTTTTCGACAGTATATCAGTGATCTCATATTTCTTATGGGGATATGCGTTTGGCAGAACAATGCCATTACAAACACACACCTGATTATCAGCGTAATGCGTACTATCATACATCCTTTATATTTCCATATTATTATCATGATTTTTGCATGTCAGATATTAAATAAATACCATTTCATTATTTTTCTCTCCAAAATAACAAAAATAATAGAGCATAATGTCCAAATAATATTATAACACAAAACCTGTTTACTATTTATGAAGGAATATAATAGGCCTAACATTATATATTTACACTGAAAAATAAAAGTTTTATTTATTTATTATTATTAATAATAATAATTAAAATTATATTACACTATACAGATAGACTAAACATACTTTATTAGAAAAGTATTTTGGAACAATATTGTTACTCAAATACAGCATTCGACAGTTAATTCACCTTGTCTTTGAAAGTTATCAAGCAACAATATTTCATTCTTTCTACAGCGTCTCAACCAGGTTAACACCAACTGTTCGTTAATTTCGAAGAATACGCCAGTAGTTAACACACGTAACTTTCATTTCAACAAAATTCTTCTGAATAAAAAAACCATTATTCTCGGCATTCATGTCACCGTTATGTAAATGTATTTGAACGCTGTTATGAGCACGTTTTCCAACAGATTAATACGCGAAAAATTCACCAGAACACCCCCTTACGGGTTCCGACATGATCGCGTTTATTTTTTGCCCCACTCTTTTGTGCAAGACCCGTCTTTCTGCCTAACCGACCCTCACTGGGCCAGGTTAGAGAAAGGGGTACAACGATGCGGCAGATGGTCGCACAGTGAAGGCTCAGCGCACGACTCGGGGTGGATACCCTGGGTGAGTGGTTGGGGCAGATTGGTGACCATGATCTGGCACGGTGCGTGAACAAACCACACAAATAGCTAGAGTAATTACTTTGATCCTGGTGCACGGGGAAGAGAATGATTGCAACTCCTAGTCACCTTGCAGCACTTCAGGTGAATTTGCCGCCAGATGTGAAGGACAAACCAGCTATTGTTTGGACTCAGTGGAGACTAATCGTCATATCGGGGTGCTTCACGCCGTCAACAGCATCTCAACTCACCATATCATAGTCACAACTCGTAATTACATTAGAATTGCAAATATTCTTGATTCCCCTTCTTGTACTGTTACGATATTTTGTTTTTCTCTATTGAAATTTCATATTTTTCTATACCTACTGAAACCGCACCAAATGTCAAGTTTTAAGTTAGCCTGTTAATTAAATAGAAGCCTTTCACGGCCATGTGGCGTCTGTTGATCACCATTTTACCTATAATAATATTAAATTTATTTAATATCCAGGTAACCAAATAAAGACAATTTAATAATAATCTGGCTCTGGAATCTTTTGAACAGTCGCCGTATAATTACTAGTAATTTTCTTTTGCGTGATTGATAAGTTCTACTTGACTGAACATGACGGTACCATTATTCAAAGCGAACTTTTTCTACGACAAGTGCTACGTGTATCAGTTATATTTCATAGGTCTACCGCAACCGCCCCAACTGTCATACGGTATAGGCTAGTCTAGCAGGCAGATTCCATAATCACATTGCTTAATAATTCCGTTATGTTCTATAACACGACTACACTTGCACGCAAAATATTCAAATAGCATCCCCTGAGCATTCGACTGTGACACAAAAGGTCGTTCCATGCAGCGCAGGCACCATGCATGGTTTTCGAACACTTGACAGTCGTACGCCTATGCAAGGTAGACATGCGCAAGGTACAGTCAGGCACACGCGTGAAGTCCCAAACATTCGGTCACATTTCTCCAACCATCTGAAACGGACGGAAATATAGACTGTAGCTGCCACAATAATCACTCAGCGCGTTTCGGCACAAGCGATCGTGTTACAGAGAACCTCTCTGTGTTCTCCCATTGCTAAAGCTAGCCAGCCTCCCCGACCCGACTCGCTAGCAAATCAGGCCACCTTATCACCAAAGGAGTCATTGCGACCTCATTACACTCTCATACTAAAATAAAACACCATCATCATACATATACTACCTAATTTATGCATCCATGCTCAATTCCAGACATAAATTTACCACACTAGAACCATTGGTCAGATTTCGAGGACTTCAGGTGGTTTTTATAAGATCAAAGGTAACCTGTCTTTTGCCATCAAAGATAGTCCCTCTCAGCACATAACTTAAAAACGATGCAACCACGGCGCAATGATGTCGTATGAAGCGTGTGTATGTAATATAAACAAATGAGAACTAATTTGTGTGAAGGTATCGCCAAAAGGTAACATGCATGTTGATGGTGACGGCGGATGCTGACACACGAGGGCGTGATCAAACCGGGCACCTGGCCATTCCGTGTGTGTCGCGAGAGACGCATCAACCACGGCCGCGCCAAAGTGAAAACAAAAACCTCTCGCGGATCGGAAACAACCCATGCACTTTTTCAATGATGACACGATCTGTTATGGTTAATCAGATTAAAGTTTCAGGAAACAGGCGGTAAGAAGGAAATTTCTCCACGTGAAAGTGTCTACTCTGGCGACCGGAAGCTGTCGTTACGAATAACGGTACATGCGCATTTATCAAGGTCCTCCCAGCTCAGTTCGCTTTAAATGAAAACATGGCAGAGGTAGTAACCAGGTGGGGGAGAAGAAAACAGAAGAATCCAAGACGAAAAAATGGTAGGTACTGATTTGTATTAGATGTCAGTGTCCGTGTGAATGTATGGCAGTGGCTGCGTTAATTTATGTCGCGGTTTCAGGGCGGTCTCGATAAGACTCAGAACACCTTCCAGGCACCTGCTGTCCGTCATTGATCCGAGTGCCAGCCTCTCTTAGAACCATATTTTCTTAAATTATGAAGGAAATGTAATTAAACGGGATTTCGGGGAATATATTCTTGAGTATTATGACAAATTTGGACACAGAAGACAACGATTATGGATCTAGGTAAGAAAAGGTGTGACGTGATACATATGGCTTCGTTGGGCGTGTAGACCGACTGTGACTGAGAATGGGACCAACATTAGAAATACAAGATATGGCGGAAAACGATGGTGATCATGACATGTTCAAATTCGTATCATTTTAGTATTTATCATGTGCAGGTGTGTAGACTGCTCCATATCAAACCCTCAAGATAAATATTTATGTCCGGCGGCGAATGACGGATGGTGCAGAGTGGTGGCTGGGCGCCGAGCCATTTTCCTGTTGGCGACCTATATTCACATTATATACATTCCGATACCTACGGTCGACTTATATTCATAATGAGCTCATATATATTGTACGATTCTCTTCTTTAGATGTCTGTGAGTAGGAAATTGTTTGATGTTTGACCTGTCACAGCTTTGTTTTCACAAACTCGCAGTTCATGACAGAGGCACATGAGGAGAACCATATGTTGGCAAGTGGTTTCAAGTTACAGATGTCGTGCATTTAAAGATTTTGAAAGCATATTTCTTCAGATTTTGATTATTATGTTTTATATTTATATTTTAACAGTAGTTAGATCTATTTCTTAATTCACTATTCTACATAATTATAATTTATCAGAGGTAAGTGTACAGCAGGGAGTTGAAAACATTGTATCAACTTTAAAAATTCACTGCATAATTTTTAGCCAGGTGCTCCTGTGAACATTGTTCAACAATGTTCAACAATGTTTCTTGGCATGTCACCTGATATAATTTATATGATTTATTTATTTATTTATTTATTAGAAATGCATTGAAAATGTGGAAGTGGTTTTATGAGAAGTTATTTTTTTTACTATAAACATAAATACATTTACAAATATGTGCTATTAATTTGGAGTTTAATAACAAGCATCTATATATTTATATTATGGATATATTATTATTGATTCAAGTCAAGTGGATTTTCTATGTTGATTCCCAACAATTTACCAATTATATATAATTAGCAAGTAGAGCGTTGTACACAGCATATTTAGTCAATTATCTACCCCCATATATTCCACTCCCACTAGCAGTGTTCAGTTCCAGGTTAGCATAGGCAGTCAATGGTGTCAAGCATGGGGAACATTTCTCTTGTTAGGTCACCTCAATCTGGAGAATATGCAAGCGTTCCACATTTTCATTGGTCAGCACAGAAGCATCCTGATCTCTGATTGGTCATATCTTTTTCTGTGAGACAGTGGAGTCACCAAATAGCTGATTTCTGTCAATTTTGCCCTGTCTTGGAATTACACAAAGCTTCTGGGGCAGTAGCTGTAGAAACAGGCCCCAGTGTTTTAGATAAGGGAGCAAAATTGTCAGAGATACACAAAGTGGGATAATGAGGAAGATTGATCATCCTGAGAGAGTGCTGGATTTGAGTGGGGATGCCTGCATGTAACAAATATTTGTTGTTCTGTAAGGAATTAGTAATAGCCTTTCACAAAGGTAGTAAAAGAAGAGACTTGATGGATCAATATGTCCCAGAATCATT
>JAULBP010142722.1:0-15961 GCA_032355345.1 Lepetodrilus pustulosus | reverse complement strand
TTACAAACCATTTATGTTCAAATTTGTTTGGTGTAAAACCCTACGACACTCCTTCCTGCGATCAACTATCAGTGAAACGCCAGACTTTTTTTTTAACGAATTTCGTAACCGGTGTCCCGACAGGTAAAAATCGATCCGAGGTGAACAGTCTGCTCTCTGTCACTAGAGCTCCCGGCAAGGTTTGTCTATACTGAGAGGCAGGCCGCGGAGGACCTGTTGTCGGGATCTCAGGTCCCTCCCCCTTCAGCGCACCATAAGTTTGACTGGCGTCCGGTTCGCACTCCTGATTGGTCAACCCGGTGGTGAAGAGACAATAGCTAGCGAGAACATACTCCACACTCTTTCAGGTCACTGATAGCCCCGGCAGACGATACTGTGGCGACTTCCCACTGTCCGAATTACCTAACTTTCCCTGACGTTAAAATTTACTCAAGGATCTTCAAAAAAAAAAGTACCCATGGATTCTCACACCTGAAACTAGGACGTACCTCCAATCTTAACCCATGTTTTTTTACTTGTTTGATTTGTCTGTGTCAACCGTGGGTATAAGCATTATTCCGGGACGTAACGATAGGTAAATATAGTCTGCTCAGGACCAAGGTCGATCGAGATGGGATGAATGAACGGAACCTTGACAAATAGGTGTAGGAATCCTCTACACCTGGAGAGGTAGCTCATCTAGACGTCAGGAATTATCTCCCTTTCCCAGTCGTCCAGTGAACCGTAACATACCTGCCTTG
Source organism: Lepetodrilus pustulosus (assembly GCA_032355345.1). Classification (NCBI taxonomy): domain Eukaryota; kingdom Metazoa; phylum Mollusca; class Gastropoda; order Lepetellida; family Lepetodrilidae; genus Lepetodrilus; species Lepetodrilus pustulosus. The sequence continues at coordinate 15,221 of JAULBP010142722.1, read as the reverse complement.
CTAGATTAGCATTTTAATGCATTTAGCTGACATTGCGGAACTGAAGAGTAGAAATGAAGAGATCCGCCTTAAATATAATTTGACATTTTGAAAAATAGTACATTGATGACATTGTGGTTTTAGGTTGTATTGTGACATTCTGTGGTCGCGCAGTTGTACAACTTACTTACCTAGACAAAACAATCACCTTCATAAGAGAACCAAAGAGGTCAGAATGATGCTATTTATTAGACTGTGTTAGAATATGGAGCGTATTTACTAGTAATTTTAGTTCACGAATTATAGAGATAATTATCCCTCCATGATATTGGATGATGAGGAAATGCATTGCATTCGCATTGGCAATGACGATTAATGCCACATATTCACACTAAACTAATAATAATAATAATAATAATACTAATAATAATAATAACAATAATAATAAAGGGCATTGCGTTGTACAAGAGTCAAAGTAAATAATAAGATATCCTGACTATGCGATGTCCCTACACCTAAACGCCAAATAGCCAATAGCATAACATCAGACACTATAAATAAAATAAAAAAGTCATATATATATTTTTATCCAACGATAGTGCATTCAATACATCGGTCAAAGCAAAGCATAGTTCACCTTTAAAGGAAATGGAAGGAAGCATTGTCAAGGAATGAGCCAGGCTTCTTAGGATTGAGATGCGTCGAATGTTTTATTGACAAATAATTTCCTATCAGTATTTAGTCTGATTCATAGCACCATCAATCGCTAGATAGAGATATAATCCTGGATAATAGTCGCTCCATTGCCTAGAAAACTGCCCGAGGTTGCTAGATACATGTGTGTCAGCGAACCGTGGCCAACACAAAGTAAATCTGAAAGATTTGCATCATAGCGTACATCTTAGTGTGATAACTATTTGTATATAGTGTAAACATCTGTTCTGTAGATAGAACTATAACGTGAAATGCGTAGTTCACCTTCATTTAATTTGACTAATATATTCTACAGGTAGCGTGGCATTTATATAAAGGAAAGAACATCACGTTCTTGTGTCTTAAGGGCTTCTATATTCGTGTCCTGGGGGTGGGCAATACGGGATTATGAATGTCATGTGAATACGCGACACCTTAATAAGAATACGTCTATTGACACCAACACATTAACTGGTATTAGTGGAACATGTCTGTTTCACAATTTGTAGTTATCCTGCAGGGTTAATTATAATAACATTCCAGACTCCCACGCACCAGACATACAAGGGAGATAACAACGAAAAGCACGCAAAATGTACACATTTTATCTTGTACTCTGATATTCAGATTGCTTAATACTATATACTACTTAAAACAAAGTTGGTTTCGTACAACTGTTGTATATTCCAAAACATGTGTTCTTTCTGGCGAAATAGTCGTGGAACACGTACACACACATACACACAAACATACATTAACACAATTCGTTATATAAATTAGATATACTAAAGCTTAGTTAATTACAGTTTTCAAGCACACAGCATAGCATTAAGTCAATGCAATGTGGTAAAATGTATCCAGATGAAGTAGAAGTTTACAACGCATAATAGTGTAGTCCTATTGATGGACACACTACCCTTCACAGACCGCGATAGACATTTTTTTATCATGAACTACGACATGACAGATGTTGCAGAACAGCAGACAACCAGACAGGGGACCGTTGCTCAAAACAGCCATATTCTCAAGGACTGTACGATACAAGTGTGACATGCAATGGACTTGCACTTGTAGCGGGTCCATACAATTTGACTTACAAAGCGAGCAATTGTAGTTACAACTGTTTTGAGCAACGGGGCCCGGGCTTGTAGACTTTGCTAACTAATGTCTTTTTTTTCGTACAACGACTGGGATAGACAATCGGCGTGGTACCGTGCACTAACCATTTCCAAAACTTCGCAACCTGGTGTGAACAGGACCAAAATAAGTGATAACATTGCCAAAACGCCAGGAAGGTTAAACTCCTCTTCAAAACACATACATAGTCATTGTGGGGAAGCCGTGACTTATTCAATCCAAACATACAAACAAATCATTGACACATCATCGTCAAATTGAATAGGCGCATATAGCAAAGATATCTTGTGACTCGAGAGTAAAACGCTTAAATTGAAGGTAAAAAAAATATATATCATGAAATCACGGTCAACTTATAGGAGGCGTGAAATGAGGTTAGACACACATGTAAAATTGAATTGCTTGATATGTTTCTATACCATGCTAGAATACATGGGCTAAGCATGCGAAGTTTGCATTGCTTAACAATACGAAATACATTTTATTCAAGGAAAGGAATGGGCCATTATTTGATGTGTCACTGACCGAAAATATATTTCGCTTGATGAAAGCCATCTATTGTGCATGTTCTGAATGATACCTGCTTTCTCATTCGTGTATCTGCAGGGCTCTCCATATAATGTCCTAACATTTACCTCCAGTTTTGTGAACGATGATACCCCGCCAGACCATAACAATGACCACAGTACCCATTCAGACTTCCCCCATTTCAATAAACAAATCATTATATTTGCTATATGTGATTTACTGCCTAGGCCGCAAATGAGAAATCCGGCATTATCAACGATCCTGTAGAAAGGGAGCTGTATCTCTCGACAAAGCTATCTTCCTGAGGGGCGGCTTTGTGTTTGTCCGGGTTATAATCATGTGTCCTTAAGATGATACACATATTGACTATATACCCCATCTACAGAGACTACAAACACTATTTAAACAAGCTCCCTACCGGAGGGGGTCTTATGGCGGAGTGGACAGGGCGTATCCTGCCTCCGAAAACCGGCTTCTAATGACTCGTGTTCGACCAAGACCACCTTCAGATCTGTCCCAGACGCCATGGAATACGGCCAATGGAAACAAGTGTAACAACCGCCGCAATTACCAGCAAGTTAGGGGACTTAATTTAAGATGACTGAAATTGGTATTTAATGAAGCCTTCAGTTGTAATTGTCCTGTCCTGGGTCGCTCTCTGGGTCGCCTTTGACCGGAATCCGGTGTCCAAGGACGCGTGTCCCATCTGCTTGAATGCAACCCCTCCCAATTATGCGTCCCTCGTCACTCCCCGCTTCACCGTCCCTTCTACCACCAGTACCCCCTATCTGAGCATCATCTGACGATGGACAACGAGACAGGTGCTCGAGGAAGATAAAAGGCCCGAAATGTCCATTCTCCAGGTCGACTTTCAAATAGGCCGCTTTCCTCTCCATTGACCAATGGTCGTGTCAGACCTCCTCGTCGCTAGCATTCTCTCTGGCTCACTTCCAAAGATGTTTAGTTGCATCCAATTAAGTTTGATTTGATGGAAATGTTAACAAAAGTGTTTGTATCGTAATGCTCAAGCCTAGTTTCAAGATTATTTCTCTAACATCACGAATTTTCATTTTACAGCAGGAGTAAACATGTAACATCTATAGTGGTGAATGTTGCAGTAATCCTGCCAACACCGGCTGCTACTGACAGACGGCCTAACTACTACATCAACGTAAATCCATTGCAACATTGCACCATACATGGTTTGTATGGAATTACATTGCGTCTAAATCATCGGCATGTATTGCCCGTGACAAACCCCTATTAATATTACCATTAATTGTCTGCATTACCATTGGCTCTTACTATTACTTCCTGAAACAGTATCACAAACATTGGAATTAATCTAACAACAACGGACTTACATACAATCCTACGACATCGAGTTACTTGATGATTAAGTGCATGTCTTCCTCAACTATACTAAGTAGTTTTAAACAAATAGAAATGGACATGTCAAAACACAGCTTTAGATAGTTATTAATCTATTTATTCTGCACTTAACCATCCCGGAATTAGGGACGGATACGGCTATCCAGTCCGTGGAATATCAGATACATTACTAAGTTGTTATCAACTCTTCCTGGGAAGCAGACAGTCTACCCATGTTCAGAGTCAGTCGACACAATGCAAGGTGCAGACCGGATCTAAATACCTATTTCTGTCCACGCATTCTTCTAGAATCATAACCAGATTACATTCCAAACATATCGTTCCTAATTGAATTTCATCCTGCAATGACATTTCCAAATGGTCACTGGAAGCATTTAAGTAAAACAATATGGACATAGTTACACGTAATTCCACAGCCAATACGCAGAGAATGAGAGCGCCAAATCCGGAAGTGATTGTGATTAATATATGTTATGTCCTTTAAAGATAGCAGAGTAACTTATACTAGCGAACAATGGGAAATTGCATATGCCTGTATCCGCGCTTTCCTTTAATAAACACACTTAAATAAACACCGTTCGTAATATATATCAGTGTCATAGAAATTCATGTGACAATTTCACGAGTATGAATGCTTACTGAACTAATAATTGAATGCAACATCGTAATTGCGACACACACTCGAGCTGCACCTAATACACACATGTTTACATACAGCTTCGTCTGTGTCCACTGCTGTACACCACCCATCATGATAGAATAGGGATAACAAACAAAAAAGGTATTTGAATTTATATTATACAATCGTAAAACATGCATGTCCTTGCGGAGTCACGATCAAACGCATGGCGATATGTCACCCCCCGGGCGGTAACTCCGCGCTACAACACACCCTGCACTTCAGCATTGACCCTTCTACAGTTCGCCCATGCCACCCCTAAGTGTCCGTGTCTGCAAGATGAACGATATTTCCATGTCTTCGACGTGAGAAGTAGTTTCGATGTCAAGAGGTTTTCTTGTATTGCTTTCTATCTCTGAGATGGTCTGTGTTACAAAACCAACACTAGAGCCCCTAAACTCCTCCCCCTCCCCTCTTCACGGGTACCCAGGGGTCTATTTCCACCCGACCCTTACCCAGAAGCCCCAATGGATATGCATTTCTCATTACAAGATAAGACAACGCCAAGTGCTCCCCAAGCCAAGTTAAGCCCATCCTGTCATGAAACTTGTCATATTATTGGCCGATAATCCTTTCGGAATCCATGCAAATAGCTAGGGATAAATCCCCGATTTCAATTCAATGGAAAACCCATCTACGAAGCCATATCTGTAAAATACCAATATTTGTAAATTCTTGAGGTAACTGATCATGTTAAACCTAACTGAAGTGGGTGACAGAGAAAGGGGTAGAGATAACGGTAGGTTAACGTACTAGGATCAGACTAACATCGGCTGTTTTACCAGACAGAACACTGTCGAAATGTACACACACTCTACATAAACATGCACTTATTACGGTACCCTGTCAGATGACATTTGAACAGTTTCATGTCAAGGAACACTATAATAGCCCGGTTATATATATATCCTCGACCATAACTCGTCCTCGACGATCGCTAAAATTTTACTTTCAGAGTTTCGGTATGTACACACGACAAGGAGACAGCGGGATTGTTTGCCTTACGAAATTTAAATGTAAATTTAATCGTTTATTCTAAGCGTAAACAAACACTACCAGAGGTGAACCTATACGTTATTCCACTATATAATACGGGATAGAAGTAGAAAACTCGATACATAGCCTACTCTAGTAATACGACTATACACACCAGTCTACAGGCGTACGAATGTATATTAAACCTAATAGGAATATACTGTACACAATATTAGTATATAAATAAAGATGCATTTGGTATGTGAATATAATATGCATGTGAATACATACATAATATTCTAAATAAGAGAAACAATATTGAAAGCTGTTCTAAGCCCCAATTACAAAATAAACAAATACATAAATACAAATATAAATAAATAACAAATATAAAAAAAATAACTACGACACGTTATTGGAGAAGAAACATGCATAATGGGAATCGATGCATTTTTCTAATTACAACTATTACGCGCATACAACGTGAGGATACTGGAACCAATATCTACAGTGATGCTCATAACTTTGATAATGTTTATTTTGAAATTGCTCTGAAGCGATGTAAACTATGTGCTTATATTATCTATCATCGTGGCATGCGGAAGACATGCTGTGTTACATAAGTCAATCATACACATAACAAAAACTAGTGATTGACATTAGTAGCCAAGAGGAAGTATACCTACTACTGTCGTGATTACACACACTGCTAACAACTTCCTATAGCCAGGCTTTAGTTCACCTGCCAAGAGACACGTGGCCGTAAACCTACTGATGGTGATGAGCAGATGATAACATCGACACCACCTGTCAATCATCTCATTTTGACATATCAGTAATAGAATTTCGTGACTAACATATGGGACATGATAGTACCATATTGGTCATGACACACTTTTTTTTTTCCAAACCAACTTGTGTTTAGTTTTCTCATAGGTCAATCAACTGGTATCAAACAACTAAACATATCTGAAATGTGTATACTAAAGTAAGGTTGTCACTGCACTACAGTGTATCCCTATACAACAGTCGACCTATCACTATAATTGGCGTTTCTTTTAGATAATTTACAAATCCCTGGTATCCTGGTTTAAAAGTCTATATTCAACGTGCCTATACACTTCAGATGATAACATACGGCATGAACGGTTAAATCCTATTTACTAGGCTTTACCTATTTCAACGACATTACTTATGGGTCAATAGCTTTTTTGTTTAACATGAATGTATCTGTATAGCAGAATAATATTCTAAGAACGAAGAAGGTCCAAAAGTATACATGATCCAGATACTCTACAAGAACTTGCAGGCACATTGGAGGAAGAATAAGTATCGGCCGCTTAATTAAGAAATCTAAAAATGGTCAATAAACAATATAGAACACTGTTTTGCATGTCATAAAACACTCTATAAGAAGATAAGGCATATCTGGCAAAACATTCATTTACATCTAAGTTACGTGTTACCTTATACATATTTCCTACATTGGGTAACTATGCTTATGTAGATCATGCAACCATGTACTTAGGTGTAATTCAAGTTGTTTTTAAACACGCCTATGTAACAGTTCATTAATGTGTTGGTTATGTAACCTTGTTTAACATGTCGTTATGTGAACTTGATCTGTAACATTACTAACCATATTCGTTAACATAGTAACTATAGCAATATGTACAGTCAAGTGTTGCCTTCTTTTTGAATCGTTATTTTTTTCTCTTCTCGTCTTTTCTGTCCCTTTATCGGTTTTCATGTAATCCTGCCTTGTAACTCTTCCTTTGAATAACATATGTTAAAAACAAAAAAACAATAACTTTATGACAATGTGTACGCTAAATGCAATAGTTTTTGTATGCATCGTGTAATTCCGTCGTAATAACCGATACTGCATTGTTTGCGTCACGTGAAACAATGTTTATTTAATCTTATGAAAACGTTTATTTAAATATGATAAAACAGGTAGACTAAGCCCCGGCTAGGGTCGTGATACGGAGTGTGGGGGTAGTGTAGACCCCCCGTGGAGCGACCAGCCCTCCAAGAGAGAGGTGACATACTGATCACATTGAGGATCTGGACAGGGATCCGTTCCACGAAGCAATCATAACCTAATAAATATCGAACAACGATATTAAATCCAAATATTAAACACTGGCCGCATCCTTCAAATATATCTTATTCACGTAGAACATAAATACCGGAGTAGAATAACTAGCGTAGTATAGTGGAGTCATTTACCTATACAATATTTAGGTGATCTGGATTATTATCAATTCGTGTGTTGTGTCTACGGAGCATGTGCACGCTGCGAGTACTTATATACCTGTCAATCACTCTGGGTCAGTAGGTCACGTGACGACTGCTGATACTGTAAGAGATTCCCCTATCAGACTGGTGTGAGGAAAGCAGAACATTGCGGGCATTCCGACCATAGCTGGAACTAGACGGTGTCCAGTACTAATATGTACAATAAGTACAGTTGATCCGTCTCAAGATGGTATCATTGCGACAGGTAATATATAGACATTAGATATACATACATGTGGACCGATCAATGAACCACTATACTTACAATATTTCCTATGAATTGTTTTTATTGGTGTACGTAATGGGAAAACAATTGTTATCGAACATGTGGAGAATGTCCACATGAACATTGGTCAGACACAAGAGGTGTCCCGTAAAATAGGAGATCATACTTATAAAAAATACAGAGGCATAGGCGTGCAATAGATCAACCCAGTTTGCTATTACATACCTACACTCAGAGTGCATATATACGTGACATAATGCACACATTATTGCACGAGTATATCTGCTGATTTCTTAAGGTATGCCAAGTCCTCGTGAATGTTGATTTGCTTCCAGATCTGTGACAGCGGTGATTACATTTCTCAAAGAGGCAAATTATGAATATCTGTATCCAGAGTTCGTATGCACAGTGTGTATCTATACTACCGTATACACATGTCAACAACTAAACATGTTTCTAGGTTTTCACCCCATAAGAAGCAGGAACACATAACATGAGAACGTTACGTATTGCAACCCTAAGTATAGTTCATGGGTATGCATACTGATAGCGCAATAGCAAAGGCCTGCGACATACGCACGGTTTGTATTAGTAATTACATGAAGGAAGATATCGACAATTATTATTACGTTTTAAGAACAAACTACATACATACGTACATATGTTAAATTCAACATTATAAACAATAATGTTAAATGATTGGTAGATCGATATGGGTATATATTGTAACGAAGGCGCTTCAAATGCGTCGTGCGTTGTTTCTTAATTGTACGATTTCATGATATTGTGTGTATACAAAGAAACGCTCATTGAACTACCCACGGTTTGCATGAATGAAGATATTGATAATTAATTAATATTAAAGAACAAACTACTTGCATATACGTACATGTCAGCAGTTCAACACGATAAATAGTGTTCAATGGTAGGTCAATACGGGTATATAGCATGACGACGGGCATGCACTTGTGTTATCCTTTGCCTACTAAATTTATGTACATAGTTCTTGATTTTATTAATGCACAATTTAGTGGATGTTCTTCTTCCTAGATACATATTTCTCATTGACGAAACATACACAAAGGATAGTCTTATCAAACATAAATATTTACGGTTAGTTAAAATGACGGTATATCAATGTTCTATAATAACGACCTTCCTTCGAGTAATCTCAGTGATGTTGCAACTTTCTTTCTTAACCACCACTCCTCGGCAATGTCCCCCTTGTAATTACACTCCCAATCGAACTTTGTACCCGTCTACAAACATACCCCTTTAAGTGTTCGTTCCGGAGTGGGGAAGGTCGAAATAACCGCAGGTATTTGTGGTTACTTATGGCCCCAACATTTATCTTTATCGCCGTCGATGGTCGATCAGATACAGGGAGTACTCTGGCATGAAGCACCTGCCTATATGAGAAAGTCGTTCCATGTTATCTACATGTTTCGCCACTGGCTAATAATATTGCATAGATAGCTTAATCCTTTCAAATACCTAGCGCGTCTTGCATTCATTACATTACGTTTCCGCTATCTACGCCATTGACATACCATTAACGACTGTGTCAATGGCGGCATGCCAGCTATTTGCGGCATATCCTGCAACTATTTTGCTCCTGATCGTTACTTATTTTATCTCGTGTGTTCATCGGTGTTAAAACGAAGAAGATGGTTTGATGGCGCTTGTATCTCTTCTGATAGCGGCGTATTGCCTAGTGCTATCGGGATGTCGTATTGTTTATGGAGACATAGATGCGACGGACGACTCGGCCGTGATGATGTTAGGACATCTCCGGCATAACACAACACGGTAGACGTCGGATGTTTGTATATGGGCACACGCGAGTGTTGTTATACACCATACATCGTATCACCTTGTATATATTCAAGGTTATCCACAACGTAAATACATGTATCAACACATGTAATACGTTGTCGGAATGTAATATACTTGTATATGATAAATTGCATGAAGACATCGTATGTTTGCTCATGGTAAAACACACGTTTTGTTTTAAGCGTTATTCCACAAACACACATGCATTATCATTGAGCTGATATATGCTTCATTGTAGTGTTGTTATTTAATGCAAACGTTTTACTTATTGAATACTAAATAGGTACATTATGTTTCTTCACAGGATGTGACTTTGATCATAGTTTGGAAATAGCTAAATCTAAGGCCTTTCCAAGAACTGATTTCAATGACAAACTAAGGTCATACATATTTGAACGTAACCAAATTGTTTATGAGATTAATGAGAAGACGCCTATCATATAGAGGAGCATTGTGAGAAAATATCTCGGCGACAAACTGAAGAGAAAAACCCAAGAAGATCTATGGAGATATCGACTCATTATCGAGTATGCACGGCATATGAAGAACGTTCGATGCATTGGCATTGCTCCGAGTAAGACCACGAAGCACCAAGTCATAGAACTTCACCGGGCACACACATATATATATATATAGATGCAGATAGTCTTTATTTCCTCCAGATATGAAGATATGAGGGTGACGGACAACATCTTAAAAGGATGTCTGAGGGTGACTGACCACCACACCAAAGGAAGGCCACGATGCATTGGAAACCCACGGTTTTCCCCAAGCGTCAGTAAGAGGCTATGATATCTCGTGTCTGGAAGGCCATGTGCCATGACCACTTCCACAGAAGGTCAAGGTTATCGAGATGATAACACGATGTCGATGTCCCAAGCTTTAAAACTTGGTTCCGAGGTTACGAAATCCTTCTGAGTACGATGTCACGCTCAACTCAAAGTTTTGTTCACAATTCATCATATAAAATGTGAGCTTAATCATGGAATCGTGCTAAAAAGAAATCGTAACCTCGCGGCTTGGTCATGACCTTACTGGCCTGATGATTGTGCTCCACGTTCTTGAGACTTGATGAGAATACTGCAGCGTCATACTTCATTTGACAACCACATGACATTTTGGAAACATGCCACGAGATTACGAACCGTTTTGAATATGATTCCATGCTCGATCCTAAATTTAATATGGGGATCTGTGAACACAACCGTGAGTTGAGTTTGACTTCATACTCAAAAACGTTTTGTAACCTCGGGGCAAGATGTTCTGGCAACATAACATGCTGTACTCAATATTAAATGACATATTAATGGCAACATGTTCTCAAATGTAATTATCAGCTCATTCGTAGTCTCGGTGTGTCATGATCAATCATGTTCTAGCATTAACAATAGCTCTGATAGAGAGAAGACAATGCAATATGCAATACAGCAAAGCAAATTCAGAATTAACTCGAGGAATCACGGGGGCAGCTAATGGCATCAACAGCGTAATCAACCATTGCTGCCGCAAGGCGTATCCCTAATAATATGATACTCGTGTGAGCATTGCTAAGCATACATTCAGCTAAATATTTATAGAATACATCAAGTGTAAACTGGCTTAATTGATATTATCGAACTTATGTGATGCGAACATTTAGAGAACATAGAACTGAAACCGTGAATTGACATATAGGTTTGCACCTGGTTACGGTGTAATATTCCAACCATAACTCAATGTCTTTTGAATAGATTTGTTATAGTTTGTCGTCTATGACATTTTAATCCATGTCATAACCCGTAATATCCACTAACTGATAGCAAACTAATTGATGTAACACGAACATTAGATGCAAGTAAACTCTACGTCAACTTATGTTTTAACGATTCGTGTTCAAATATACCCAGATAGAGATGTTGATTGAATAGTTGACTATTCCATTCATATGTCAATAAGCATGATCGTGGGCGATAGCATTTCCCTACCTAGATCACCTCTGTTCTGCCAATAAATAACTCGAAAGTGACACTAATGAATGCTAAGTTGAGTCTGTTTCAATATCTACTTCATATGATATACAATGACACTTATGGAAGAAACATATGCTTATGTATTGACCTTTGGAACTACAAATGTGCAACCAGTGGGATTTCGGTGAGCCGGCAAGACATCGTTGACGGATACATAACAACACGTTACATACAAATAATATTAAAGAGTCACATTAAACGCATTGTATTCTGGACCGTTGTCATTAACTCTATGAAACGGGAAACTGTCTAGCAAAACACTGTTCGCTATGCCGAGGTTTGTGGACTGATCAAATAAAGGTTCTGTTCTGTTCTGACGTTAGAGGTGTTTTGCAATAGCCTGTACGTGTATTAGACTGCAATTCATGTAAGTATGGTGTATATATGTCCGCTAGTAAAGTCCACGACACGGGTTCTGTGCATGGGTTTATACTGAAGCTCTCACCAGTCTGTCAACACCTTCCGGTCGTCATAAACAGGCGATGTCCTTGAAGCTTTCCAACCCGGCGATATCCAATGGTAGCTGGTCACGTAAGCAATATCAATGTAGTCGTATACAGCTTGAATATGTACCAGTTAACTAACAAGCCTTAAACATGTGGACGAGATATATAGCGCGTTGGATATTGGCGGTGTTTATAAATTATTGGTGTTGATACAAGTTGTGTATCATTTAATTTCCAATTGGGTACATGAATACCATGTCCCACGAAGATATGCACTACGTTATGTTCCTGCATAGTGATCGCATACTTTAACAGAAGCTTCTAGCATTGGTTTAATATGTGTCACACTCTGTTCTCACCTAAATAGTCCCATTCAAACTATCAGTTTAGACACAGTTAAGCAAGTCTAGGTTGGTGGAGAACAAGATAGAGAATTCCAGCGGCCCCTTTCACATAATGTATACTACCAATCAATATCACTAATGCTTAACCTATTAACTTCCACACTCTGAGACTATGGAAAGACTATCACTGGTTGTGAACACTAACGTTGCGCTATGGGGAAGAATGATGACGCTTGTATCTCTTCTGATAGCGGCGTATTGATATTCTATCACTGGTTGTGAGAGAAGTATTGTCTATGAACACTAACGTTACGCTATGGCTCCATTATGACTACACTATTTGACGGATGGAGTTCGAGGAACCGGGATGTTGTATGTTTTGTTTTCTTGATGTCAACCTATATTGTCACTCCATCCGCGTGATTAGCATTCAAAACTGACAATGTCAGCAAACAGTATTATTGTAGGGTCAGTGAAAGCCATACACATGTACACAAAGTGATCATCCCAGGTTATCATTATGTATTTCCTGGGAAATCTACATTTACTATCATGGCCATTAGGTAATAACTGAAAAATTCGGAAAATGCGCTATTTGTAGGATTTTGGTTAGAATTATGTAACTTTCGCATTAATTTAGATTGCAAATGCACATGCGCCTGCTACATATATATATATATATATATATATATATATATATATATACGAACTAAACTAATGGAACTTTAGATTAGCGTAAATATATATTTAATTTACAATGACACCATACACATATTCCAAGGCCAGTGTCCTGGCACTGTACGTGCATCAATACATTGAGAAACATTTGGGTTCGTTTAGGTTAGATATATTGGTACCTTGCAGCCTGAAGTAAGTAATTGCATCACATGCTGCGTCCAAAGTTCATACCTGCATTTCTACGCATCTTAGATAGTATGGACACCACATCCGTCCAGCGTCATTAGCACCTGTAGCATGCTATGGACACTAATATGCATAAGGTGAGTAAACATTCCGCTAGTAGCCTCTAACAATAATCCCCAGTCACGACCCCGCCATGCATACCAACATCACCTGAAGACGACTTGTCAAATCACCAACGATGAGCATACAAACTGTCTATTGAGAGAACATTATTGCATAATTTATTTATTGCGCATTAACTATATCTAAATAAGAGTCAACCGTTTTTCCAGGAAGTAGATTCACGTGATATCTGGTTCACAGTTGAAGGATGCTTGTTATAGTAGGTTAGAATGAGCGACGTAATATTAAATCTTTTTTTTTATTCCGTTGGAAAAAAAACAACGTAATATGATAAGCTATGCCAGCAACGAGAAGGCATTTAGATGGATATGGTAGCAATGAGGTAGTTTGAAGCAGACTTAATAACAAGAAGGCAATGCAATGAGTATGGTGCCCATGATATTGTAATCTGTTAGTAAGGAGAGGACTGAGATAAGTGTTTTCGCTTCTGTCTAATCCTTTTGAACTTTTGTCAATAAAATATGTTGAAATCGGTTTGAAATACACTAGATGAGAGAGAATCATAGTTATGTTACCTTTTGCATATACTGCTTCTAGTAATATTACATTATTATTATTAGTAGTAGTATTACTAGTATTATGAGTAGTCGTAGCAGTAGTAGTATCAATAGTAGTAGTAGTAGTACTAATAGTAGTAGGTTGTTATTATTAGTAACAAATTACTATATAATATTACTACTATTATTAATATCGATTATCATTCACCGTAATTGTCGTCGCAAGCATCATCTATTATCATAGATTACTATGGCATATGCTTGTTGTTATAATTATACACCGTCCGTGCATGTGTATGTATATGTATATTCACCCATCTAATTATAACCAGTGTTGCAAACCGCTAGCAACTATTTAATAAATAGTCTGAACTGCCGACACTAAAAGGTGACGCGGGCCTGACCATGTTTAAAGTTGTTATGACAAGTTGTTTGACTTTAGTGATCTGCATTTATATTCATTCATAGAATCAGCATGGCATGCATATAGCGTGATACACATTTGATACACTAGAGGTACTATCAATGATAAATACACGGTTATTGTATTACCTGTCGCGATTGGTCATACGGTATTGTCAGCTGCTATAGACATGTACACGCGCATTGTATACAGGTTCATTAAACAGTTCAACTTTGATGGTCATTATAAGCTAGAAGTGTTAGTTTGGAGAAGTCGACAGTGTTCATGCAACCAATTCAGTAATCAGTAATATTGATATATCGCCATCTTAGATTTATACACCACGACCTGGTAAACATTTTTGAACGACGACCTGAATATACTATCTGAAAGTTTAGTATATGTCTACATGTAATATTGCGAACATTAATCGCCACTGTCAAAATATAGTGAATACTGCATTCACGTTTGCTATATACTGTTTAACAACTGGTTTAAAGAGAGTTACCTAATTGACATAGTAATAAAGTGCAACATGTAGTCGGAGAGGATGACAAACAATTCCAATATATCTCCACAAACATCCCTCACTTTCTCTCTTTCCGTCTATCTCGATTTGCTCTATCTAGTTATACATGTAGTTATCTCTGTCTCTGTCTGTCTGTCTGTCTGTCTGTCTGTCTGTCTCTCTCTCTCTCTCTCTCTCTCTCTCTCTCTCTCTCTCTCTCT
>JAULBP010142611.1:0-15961 GCA_032355345.1 Lepetodrilus pustulosus | reverse complement strand
GCTGGGTCAGATGTGGATCCCATTTTTACTTTTGTTATTTACTTGTACTATCCTATAAGGCTTGTACTATAAGGCTGTATGTCATGGACCCCAAATTCAGCGTTATATCGAGGGGACACTGTACTTGTATTTTTAATTAACCAAATCAATAGTATCGCAATAGATGATGTCTATTAGTATTGCAATAGGGTTTTCAACTATCACAATACTATCACAGTAGTTGAATTGGACTCGATAATCACCTACTACCCTTCTGAAATTCTGGTAACTAGTGACCTTGATCACAATCTGGTTTATCTTCCATACACAGTCTCTAGGGTCTTCCCATGATCCCTACTATTATTAAGGCGCTCAAACAAAACTAAGTTTCCGTGCTGAAATTTACCAGATTATCTTTTCCTGTCTGACATTTACTCCTATATTTATGGCTATGACACAGTTCCACAACAGCGAAGTTGACTTCCTGCGGTGATGGGAAATTATGTGAAGTCGGTCATGCGTGACACGAACCACAGATTTGTTTAGTCTAAGAGTAGCGGACAATGCATGGATGAACATAATAATTACTCCAACATCTTTTGTTAATTTCTACTCAGACTTCTGTCTGGGGTTAATCTTTCTGTTTGCCGCTTGGAAAGAGAAGGGGTTAAGCTGGTCGCACACTTCCCAGATGAGTACCTATGAAAGGGGGTAATAATAATAAATTAAAGCTGTTTGCCACAGTTAGCTTGTGAAATGAATGTGTAAAATTCTATTTTCTTCAGAATGTTTACAAATGTTCTAATTAGTATTTGATGTTGTGTCATCACGTGAGTACGGGAGTTTGTGCGATAGTAAGTAGTGTATAGCAAAGTCCTTGTAAGTTCTCACTTTAACCATGAGACGGTCTATCCCTGGTCACCAAGTTTCACAGCCACTGTTGGAGACTGAGGATAGCTAACACCATCACTAGACTAGAGTCCTGCCTCACAGTTGTCAATGAGTGATGAAGTGTTTAGATTGAATAATCCTTGGCATTTGAATACCAGAGTGTTCAGACACTTTTCTGATTAAACATGAGATTAGGTGGAAGAGATTTAATTGGGAAATGCCATCTTGAATTACACACATATTTTGAAAGAGGAAATGGGAAAGTCATTTTAGTTTTACAAGTGTACAATACTCGTTGGGAAATATCTTGAAATTAGAAAATATTTTGAGGAAAAAAACCCAAAACCCTTTGACAATTTGCGCTTATTATAGATAATCATGTATTTTGAGCTTGATTTTGAAATACATCCTTGTTGTATATGCGTGAAATATTCCTGCTGCAATGTAAATTAGATATTCAATTTGAAATACATAAAAAAAATCCTTTTCATAACACCAACAGGTGATGGGTATTAAGTGCCTTGAACTTATCTGTTCTTCACTATCTTTGTTTTGAAAATGTCAGTAGAAGTGTTTTAATGTAGAATTTTCAACTCGGTACACTTTAATAAAAATGAGTGGTGCTTGATTAATTTCCAGGTGGATATTCTTGGCCCCTCTTTGTTCGATATCCTGCAGAATCACTAGCTGAAACATCTATCTTTCAAGTACCATTAAGCAACATACATCTTTTAATAATATATCCATACTACCGTATATGATATGTTGCCTATGGGTGAGATATTCCCGCTGCGACATAAAGCAATAATTCAATATCAAAACTATATTATATATGTTATTGTCAATGTACAGTGTCTTGCATTATTTTAACGCTAAAGGAATTAAAGTGTCTAACCCACCAAACCACCTGCAGTCACCAAAGGTAATAAACTGAACTATTTCATTGTCCTACGGTTGCCAAGGTAATGGAATGTAATATCACCCTGATAGGAAAGGAGGAACTAACAATGTCCGAGTCCCATATTAAACTGAGATATTGTTATTTGTTGTGAAAGCTAGTCTTCCCTGTCCAGGCTGTGGAAGTGTGAGTGGACACCAGCACCAGCCCAGCAGCTCATTAACAACAAACTGTTAATTACCTCAATACACTGCACCCCATCATCCCCTGATGTTCAAAACCAATTAGCACCACCTTATCATGCGAGTTAATAAAGTTATAGGTAGGTGTGAGTGGAGTGCTGAGCTGACATAGTGACACATGGTGGAGAATTTATTGTGTTCTACACTGTAGTGGTTAAATTAATAAAGTTATAGGTAGGTGTGAGTAGTTTGGAGTTGACATAGTGACACATGGTGAAATATTTATGTGTTTTATGCTGTAATGCAGGGCTCTGGACTATGGTATGCCCAACGTACAGGGGCAAGTTAAATTGCACTGCGGACAACCTGTTTTTTAACATATAGATGCTTTGGTGCCTTTGCAACTTGCCCTGACTAGCCCTGCGGGCAAGTAACTCAAAAAGTTAGTCTGGAGCCCTGTGTAATGATTGATGCTTCCTGTTGTCTGGTAATACCAAGATTGGATATACATGTTCCATGCTAGTGTGGCCATGTTAGAAGGACGACCAGATTGTTCCATTTTTGGAAATATTAACACATCAACAGCGGTTAATACTAACATTTTGGAGCACTAGTCCTGATAATGATAACATAGTAAAAGCCTAATAAATCCAAAATTTCTACTAGTCCTTAGGATACCTTTAGCATTGAGCATTTTGGCTTTGGCTACAAGACTAGTGCTAGTATTAACCCCTGCATCAATGTCTTTCCAATTTCTATTTGCCAGTCAATGGAAACTTTTGGATATCGTTTAACTGATCTGACACTCCATGCTTAGAACCTTAGTCAGAGTAATTGTTGAATGTGAGTATTTGTAACTGACTGCATATTTCTATGCATATCTGGAAGATTACCACAAGTGATGTTAAAACATGAATTTAGTTGCATCGAAATCCGCTTGCAATTCTGCAATGTCCGCTACAGTTCACCATCACTGTTGTTTTTAAGGATATTGAAGAACAGATGTGCATGTTCAAGTGTGAAGTTTTCATACAATGATCTAGTTGTTTTTCAAGTGGGTGTGATTAACATATGTCCATGTGGAGCTAGAGAATAAACATTAATTAGCAAGGTGTTCAACTTTAGCACATTTCTAAACTCATGTTGTAGTCCTGTTTGAAGAAGTCAAAGGGAGTTGTTTTTGTTTTGGCCAACACTTATTTTTCAGTTTTGTAAGTATATGTTGTGTTCTCTGTTTATTGTACTGTCCATCTGTTGTGAAATAAATCTAGATATTTTGGATACAATTGGGCCCATTGTAGTCGGGATGTAAATGCATGATGTCATAGTCCTGAAGGGGATTGCTAGCTGGAAAATATATGTATTGAATCATGTCATGTTCAGTAACTTTTACACTTCTCATCAGGTGACAAATTGCACTTAGTGCAGGTGATATATAACTGTACGGATTCAAAGGAAGACAAATTTCCATTCCAATGATGTTAACCCCTGCAGCTCCTTCAGACTTGGTTAACTCCTGCAGTTTCATGCATTGCTGTTTTTAAGAAATATCCTGTAGAAGGGCATCCATGCACACACACGATATTTAACAGTAAGTGGAAAAGGGTGAAAGATGTCAATTAAAAGAAAATAACCCCTGCCGTGTATTTAGCATGATTCTGAGCATATTACACATCCATCTACGACCAGATCATGCACGCTGGCCAATCACAGCAGGGTATCCCTGTCACAGTGCCACCTACTGGGAACTTACACCTGCCATGTAATTGCAATCTGTCAATCACGCCTCGTCACACCTGTCAAGTTGCAACAGTGTGTGCATTACACCTGAGAGTAAGAAGAGGTGCTCTATTCTATTTGCCACTGCCTGCAGATAATTGTAATATCATTTAATATTGTATGTAAGTCGGCCGCGGAGAGCTTCCCTAGCAGTCTGCACGTAGCAGGTACTTGTCTGACATCCCTTGTCCATGGTGTCGTAGCTGCTGAGGCCAACAATGATGTACCGCTGGTGCAAGACTGAACTGTTAGTGGTATCGGTCCAAAATAGGGATGCTTCAATGACAAGTGTAAAATTGATGAGTAGTTATACACAGAGGTGACATGTAATTACAGGATTATAGTTTGACAGAAGTATCTCCAATCTGATTCAGCAAAGTTTGTGAATTTAAAAATAATAAAAAAGAATGCTTATTTTTGTTTAATAATGTAATATTTTATACAATTTTATTTAATTTGCGAGACAGATTTACAGGATTTGGTTTGAAGTCATAGAAGTAGGTCTTGATACTGATAGAGCAAAGTTTAATCATGTTTGAATAGGTTTTTTAATATACAGTGTACTTTATTTAATAATTTAATATTTTATTCTATTTAATTAAGTTAAGTGATAAATTGTTAGGAGTCTTTCATATTGATTATTTACTATTAATAAATAATTTTTGAAATTAGAAATTGTAATTCAATAATATAAAAAGCTGTTTGAGATAAATCTTAATCTAAAATGTTATATTAATTGTCAAGTAGCTTTTATTTATATGTTTATTTATTTAATTAATTATATTTTGATCAGCATTCAAGATTTGTTCATATATCATGTCTTGTCAGTTTTTTCCAGGATGAAGCCTGCAACATCCGAATGATCACTGGCTGGTACAACATTTTAATCAATACCTGAAATGGGATTGTACCAATTCAAAATGTATAAAGATTATTTGTTGAAGATAAATATTTCTTAATCCATGATTTGTATTACATTGTACTTGTAAAATAACCATGTAGTGATACTTTATATGCAGCTCTTTTCTAACTATGGAGTCTTGTATTAATTGTCAGTTTTTAGACATGTCGGTATGGAGTAAATTCCAGCTGAAATTGTACAGATCGACCGTCTCTGTTAACTCGAGAGTTCATTTGTGTGGACCCGACCGTGTGTCACTGGTAGTGATGTCCAGCACTGACAAAGCCGACACCAGTGTTTCCTGTCCCGTGATGTAAAGTATTGAGTAACCGGACCCAATGCCTCATGTCAAGCCTCCACTATTGAGTAAAATTGGTCACTGTTAGAATAAAACACGTAACCTGGGATTCTATGCGCACAACGCAGGACATTGTCCAGTTTATGAATTCCCCCGGACACGTATTGTCACGGACACGGGGATGTGAGGGCCCCTCGAGATCCCTGGGTGTCAGCCAGTGTCACCGACTCCTTCGGGACTTTTTAATAGATATCCTCAGACTTAGAACGGACTTAGAACGTCCTTATTAAGTTATTAAAAGGTTCTAATTGATGCTCCAAGAGTGCGAGCCTCTTTATGAATTCATTGGAAGGGCTGGCCTGTTTGAGTGGGGCTCCTCGGGGAGAGGACACATAAGTATCCGGGGTAGAACCCGACCCTCGAGGAGGTGATTATGATGGGGGTGCAGTATGTGTCGGGGGTCCCTAGGGGACAGGTAAATACCATGTTCGGGGAGAATGTTGTCATATACTATGGGTGGACCACCACCATTCTGACATGTGTTGATAGTAATTGAGGCTCCAGTGAGAGTTTGGATGTCTCTGTTAAGTTATGGAGGCTCTGCTTTGTGCTAGCAGGATCATGAGGGAGTTGAGTTTATACTATTATAGATAGGTAGTAGTTATATATTCAGATGTGTTTGTTGCAATAGTACAGTGTCCCCTCGATATAACGCTGAGTCAATGACATATACCTCCCCCCTCCCACCCCCCCCGTTATAATACCCACCATATACGATATTATAGGGAAATAGCGAACATAAAAATGGGATCCACGTCTAACCCCGCGTTATATCCGAATCCGCTGTGCATCGGACTGTTTTATATCGAGGGGACACTGTAACACAATCTTCTCTTTTACTTTCGTCTACTTATTTTTTTACCACTAATTGTGGATTTGTTTGTGAGTGGGTCTTTTTGAACATGGATCTGTTTGAGAGTGTGGATCTCCTGAACCTAGTGTGGGTATCTTTCAACATGTCTAATAGAATGTGATTCTGTCTGTAGAGGACAGCCTAGTGTTGAGTGTCTGTATCTCTGAGTGCTGGTCTCTTTAAACCAGATTGTGTAGGCAAGTTAGGTTCAGACTTTTGGATTGTTGTTATCACGATGTAAGGAATCAGTTATTGTCAGCCCTTCTTCAGTTGCCTCCAGCAACACAAAGCTTCCTGTTACAAGACTGATGTCATTCCATCTTCACCCTCTGGTCATTTCTGTCAGTTCTTGTTGATGTGATCAGCAATGACCCACACTTTTCTTGACCAGTTACATTTTCCAAACATGTAATCCTATAAAACAAAGTTTTCATCAACAAACAACTTTTTTCTTGGTGTGAGGTTCCAGTACATGTTTTCCTATAAAACTTGTACCTGCATTCAGAGATTACTAGATAATTATGGACCTACTTTGTCACAGCTACTGTTACTAAGGTGTTCTGTTGTCATGGCTACTGTGTTACTAATATGTTCTGTTGTCACAGCAGCTGTATTTCTAAGGTTTTATATATTCTCACAATAGAATGATTGTTACTGTAGCACAAAGCAATAACACGCACTGAGGTGTTCTGTTGTCACGGCAGCTGTATTTCTAAGGTTTTCTATAGTCTCACAATAGAATGATTGTTACTGTAACACAAAGCAATAACACACACTGAGGTGTTCTGTTGTCACAGCTACTGTGTTACTAAGATGTTCTGTTGTCATGGCTACTGTGTTACTAAGATGTTCTGTTGTCATGGCAGCTGCATTTCTAAGGTTTTCTATAGTTTCACAATAGAATGATTGTTACTGTAACACGAAGCAATAACACACACTGAGGTGTTCTGTTGTCACAGCTACTGTATTACTAAATTGTTGTGTTGTCACGGCTACTGTGGCACTCTTGTAGTCACAGTTGCAGTAATGTGACACTTTAATGACTAAATGACTAGTTCTCATCCACAAATCTCCTTAATGTTATTGCTTTATGCTAATAAAACACTCATTAATTACATATTTAGTGATGGACACAGTTACTCAATAGACTGCACACTGGGTGTCGTTATTTATTACTTAACTTCATACTGGACAAATAGAGATTTACTGTGTTAATGTCGTAAACTGTAGGTGTAAAATTTATAGCATACCGATTGTTTGTCTTGGTGTCAAAACTAAATTTGAGTTTTATTTGCAGAGTTTCTCCTGAGTACAATGTGTGAAGTATATATATATAGTGCCATTTTCATGGTCTGTAATATTATGAGATGGTGGTGGATTATAAATAATTAATGTTTTTTTAATGAATTGTTTTTTATTGCAATGATGGGCTATTTTGATTGATTGCATTATAAATGTATTGCATACCTTGTGCAAAGTGTTCATTATTATTGGCTGATCTTGTTTTATTTACTTTAAGAAACAAAACAGAATAAATTATGTATATTTTGAAATATTTTCATATGGTTTTACTTTAGAATTGTCAGTAATATGGTATTACTTTAATGTTTAGGATACTAGTATCTTGATGTTGTTATCCTATGCTTGCCATTTGTACTATGCATTCATGCTGTGGCTAACAGTATTATACATTCACAAAAGTAATTCCATATTCACACAATAGCAATTCCACATTCACACAGTAGCAATACCAAATTTACACAATAGTAAACTTAATTCCATATTCACACAATAGTACACTTAATTCCATATTCACACAATAGTACACTTAATTCCATATTTACACAATAGTACACTTAATTCCATATTCACACAATAGTACACTTAATTCCATATTCACACAATAGTACACTTAATTCCATATTCACACAATACTAATTCCACATTTAAACAACAGTAATTCCATATTAAAATATTTATGTTATTTCTTTGATTTTAGAAGAAATAAGGTATGTTGATAGATCATCACAAATTCAATAAAATGTAAATGGTCCCCTGTTAACTATCAAGATAATACTAGATTCCAGTCTATTAAAATTTCAGTGGGCCATGAACTATGAAAATTAACATTTTATTTGAATCTGCTCACTGTACTGTTATCGCAAATTTGCTCTACACTGAATATCATGCCAAGCATGTTTGAGAACTTAAAAAACACACCTCATAAACAGCATTAGGGTCTTCCAACTGTCAAACATGATAGCTATTGTGCTTATACTCTGATGTCAACGGGTTGAAACATTTTCAAAGAAACCTATTGGACTTTGTTACCCTAATGTCCGTATTAGATTGGGTATGTTATCCTAATGTCCGTATTAGTCCAGGTATGAATACTATGTTACTTGCCTCTACCTGGTCAGCTGACCTTATCGAGATCATATCAGCGTGTTTGTGGGTAAGATCAACTGTTTGCCTAAATTATCTCCAAACACACCCCTCCCTTCTAGTAAAACTACAGTAGTTTTTCCGGTAAAGTTAACACCATGACATTTTTATAGTCAAGTACCCAGTAAATGACACAGTTGACTTCCAGGAGGGATTTCATGGTCCCGCAGGTCTACACAAGACCCGCAGGTCTAAACAGACCGGGGACAATAATAAAAGGGAGCCGTGAAATATTTATGACAGAAATGAACTATGGATGACATTGTGTTGCTTGGTGTCCGGTAGAGGTCTTCAGTTTTTGCGGGCAGAGTTACACGCCGATCACCCCCATGTCCCCCCCACCATTTCTGTAGACCCTGTCCCCTCGGGGTCCCGGATCAGGTAAATCCACCCTAGGGATCCAGTGTCAGCTTCCTGTTGCAGGTTCTCCCTGAGGGTTCTGGTAATCGGTGTTACATCACGGCTATTGTTCTGTCCTCCATGGCTGTTGTCGTCCCCATCAATGGACTATTATGTGCTATTGTCCACTGTCACCTTTTAAGTGGGTTCCACTGTGCTCTGTCATTTGGCAATTAGGGCAAATGGGTCCGTGTTTTTTTCTGAAGTGAGATAACATTTTTTCAACAGATTAGAGATTAAGGGGTTAAACTTGTGACTTCTGGAATATGGATTTATCCAGGCCCTTTGATGTTTCACTAAGTGACTCCTACCTCTGTATTAAATCTAAATGTGTTGTGCGATGACATTGTGCTCAACATGACATTATGGATGCTACCTATCTATTATATTAATGTATATTAGGATTAAAGGGAGGAGGAAATGTAGGATACTTGTTAGAAATAAATTGATCTACCAGCCATGCATTGGAATAAAGCATGAAGAAAATTACAGGCCATTTGTGTTGAGTTTTGAGAGCTCATATAATGCCTTTGAAGTCGAGAGTCCGGCATGGTAATTTGAACACAGATTTGTTATCTTCACACCATTGACATTATCAGTGGAGAGCATCTTCCTGGCAACAAGTTACATATTTACGAGATAACTAAAGTAGATGTTTTGTCATAATCCTGTGACATGATTGTAAAGTTAAGTTTCGTTATCAGATGATGATAGTGGAATTACTTAGAGAAGAAGGGATCAGTTATGTTAACATTGATGTCTTAAAATTATTATGTTAACTTGGTGATTTATTAAATATTCATACACGATTAATTTTGGCTCAGTGGGTAGGGCATTGAACACACAATCCAGCAACTCGGGTTTGAATCCCAGGAACAGCATGGTCCTCAGTTACTCCATCTTTTTTCAGTTTTCTTTTAGGAAAAATCATGTGCTGGTGAATGTTCAGAGTTATGGAAGTGGTTGTTCATAAAACTGCAAAATCTACAGACCAAGCTTAAATATAACTTGATGACCCAGGAAGCAGTGCTCAGTCAAACAAACAAACAAACAAACAAACAAAATAAAACAACAAACAAAGAAAATGCTATAGAAACATGCATGTAGCATATGATGTATGCTAAACAAATCCCCCCCGACTGTGTGTTTCAGAAAGCCAACAGCAGCCACAGTAGTAGTGTGAGCAATGACTTCCTGGAGCTGCACTTGTTTGGAACACCCAGGTAACACTGACACCCAGGTAACACTGACACCCAGGTAACACTGACATAGGTAACACTGACATACAGTGCTTGTTTAGAAAACCCAGGTAACACTGACATACAGTGCTTGACCCTGTTAGTCGTAGTCGTCTCAATACACAGCACTGTCACCGTCTCAGTCTCGCATGCTAATGAAATATTACAGTGTATCCCAGATAAACACTTATTTAGAGAATAACCCTCGAAATATGAATGATTTTGGAAATAATGTTCACCCTCTCACTGATGGATTATGAATAAACACAGCTCTTTAGGGCTTCTCCAGTTGCCTCCAGCAGGGAGAGGGTTAAGACATTGCTATGCATCCAACCATCACACCACTTGACCAATGAACCCACACACTACTGAACCAACCATCACACCTCTCAACCAGCCAACCAACCATCACAACACTCAACTATCACACCACTGGACCCACACATTATTGAACCAACCATCATATCACTCAACCAACCAACCAACCAACCATTACATCATTCAACCAACCATCACATCACTCAACCAACTATCACACCAATGGACCTGCACACTATTGAACCAACCATCACATCACTCAACCAACGAACCAACCATTATACCACTTCACCAATCATTACCACTCCACAAACCAACTATCGCACCACTCAACCAAACATCATACCACTTAAACAAACCAACCATCACATAACTCAACCAACCAACCATCACATCACTCAACCAACTATCACACCACTGGACCAATGGACCCACACTATTGAATCAACCATCACATCACTCAACCAACGAACCAACCATTATACCACTCCCACCAATCATTACCACTCCACAATCCAACCATTATACCACTCAATCAGTCACCACACCACTCAACCAACCAAATAAACAGCACACCACACATGGTCACATCCAACCAATTTTCAAGTCTCTCAACATGCCATTTTCACACAATTTTTGGTCTTGTCAAAATATCAAAACTGAGATTTTATGAATCTTCACCACACTACTTTTTCTGTTTCAGTGAAGAGCTTGAACAGTTTCTTCAACATGAGCTCACAGAAAAGG
The DNA here is from genome assembly GCA_032355345.1 of Lepetodrilus pustulosus. Taxonomy (NCBI): domain Eukaryota; kingdom Metazoa; phylum Mollusca; class Gastropoda; order Lepetellida; family Lepetodrilidae; genus Lepetodrilus; species Lepetodrilus pustulosus. The sequence goes on along the minus strand of JAULBP010142611.1, from coordinate 4,973 downwards.
TAGTATCTGTGATTGACATTTAAAATATTCATGTTTATGGATTATTTAAATATGTTCCAATGTGCCTCTTTCTATTTATTTTTGTTGTCAAATAATAAATAAAAACAACCTATAAAGAAAAATCTACCACATCATTTATGAACTTACTGGCATGATGTTGTAAAATCATGTTCGGTATATTGCGTTCAAATTGTTCTCCCATTATATACAATGATGCCATCCATATGAAATTCTACCATTGTACAATATCTATTAATTTTGTGTTCCAGGGATTGAAAAAGTTAGGCCATTCTATAGAAACCTCGTATTCCAACATTCAGCGTCTGGTTGTCAAACATTTACAAAGGTGAGACACGTGTGGGGAGCGAGCTAGTTAGTGAGCTCATCAGTGAGCCTGTGAGGGGCTGTTTACATTGGGAGGAGAACCTACAGAAAGTCGGTGTAACAGCTGCTTTTGATGATCTAAAAATAGGAAATTATGGAAGAGGTTTGTAGGGAATTTTATGATTCATACTTTGGGCTTGATGCTTGGCTTTATTTGTGACATTTGTATTATGATACATGAAGCAATTTGAAAACCTTCATTGTATTATTTGTTTGCTCACCTTTATTATTATCATTATTGTTTTTTTATTGTTATTATTATTATTATTATTATTATTATTTAGCTAACAAGCAGGGGCATTGTCTTGAGCAGACCCTGTATTCTGATGCCTACTTACAGTGTGAGCAAAGCCCTGGTGTATCATCTGAGTGGGCTGCATGGTATGTCGCTGTGGTATGACAAGTTTGGTATCCTGGGTCTAGATACCACCAACCTGCAGACAGCTGTACAGCTGGCCGGGACCTTCGTACTACACACCAGCCAGCTGCAGCAGTAAGAAATTTGCACATTCTTGTGTCTGTACTTTCTTAGATTAGCTAACATAAAGAGGGACCGGTTCTACAGAATGCTAGAGACGTAATTCCCTATGTATACATGTTATAAGTTCTAGTGATGTTATCATTGTGAGTGGGACCTATATTTGTAGGGCATCTATGATTGTCTTTGGCAGGAAGAAGGTTAAAATGTGAACGAAAACCATGTATCGGATATGAGTAACTTGATGCCTATCGAAGCTTAGTAAAATCATTACAAAGTTCCTGAAGACTCAATATTGCAATAGAGAATAAATGTCGAGTAACTGTTTTCTTTCCAGCTGTTAATTTGTGTATTTATATAATTCAGTGATTTCCCTTATGTAATCTTGAAAGTTCATGCCAGATATATTCACTGTTCCACAAACACCATTTCAATATTATTCCAATTGAATTTCTTTGTTTTATTTTCAGAGTTATCGATGGAAGCATAAAGAATTTCAAGGCATTTTTTCGATGGCTTTATGTTGGTAAGATATTTTGTTTAGATTTTCCTTATGAAATGTTTTGATAATAATAATGCCCATTAGCCCCAACCATGTATAATATATTGTGGAAACGATATCTTATGGAGGAGTGAATGAGCAGCTTGTATACACTGCTGAGTATATTAATGGAGTGCATCAGGAAACTCGTGCAATATTTAGGGTCAGTTTTAATGAAATAAGGCATAGAGTATAACCAATGCATCATAACTGTGATTTCCTTGCAGTGATTCTGAGGTTCTCAAACGAACAACCTTCTACTGAGCTCAGCAAAGTAAGACCTGTTGTCGAGATTACGAAACATTTTTTAGTATGATTTCACGGTCAACTTAAATTTTTGTTCATGTACAATTTTAAGTTGAGCATGAAATTGTACTAAAAACTTTGGGACCTGTTTGTTTTGTTATTATTTTCAAAGTATGATTAATTATTTGCTGATATCTGTTTGTATTTTAATTAACCTTCTCCCTGCTGCAGGCAACCAGAGATGCCCTAAACAGCAGTGTATGTGCATAATCCAGCAGGGAAAGGGTTAAAGTAGAAGAGCCTATACCACGTTTTCAGAACATAATATATTATCGAATTACTTATTTCATTAACTGTTCTCTGCTGACTAATATCTATCAAAATTGTTATTGTTGAAGATATTTTAATGAAAATGGTCCTAAAATTAATCCAGATATTATTTCTCAATTTATTTCCAACATTTTATGTTCCAGAAAACCCAGCATAATGTGAATTTCGTTGCTGACCTGTTTTCATCGGTAAGAGTGACTTGTTGACATAACGTAAATACATATTAGTATCCATTTTTACTTAATTGTGAAGAAAATAAGGTATATGTACACCTACAGTATTATGTATGTATAGTTGTACTGGTAATATCTGTCACATTCACTTCAACAGGAAGAAAATCTATTTGGAGAATCTGAAAGTAAGAACAAATCTGGTTTCAAGCTGGAAAAAGTTGGGCAGGTAAATAATTTCTTGTCCCTATCTTGCTAGTGACAGAAATAATAACTTTATCTACAATTACTTAGTTGTCGTTGCCTATGGTGAAATATTGCCGCAGTGACAAAAGACATTAATTCAAACCAAACAATTACAGTGTCCACTCAATATAACGCTGAAGTTGGGGTCCGTGACATACCCCCCTGACCCCCGCGCTATAGTACCCTCCTCAAATGATAATACATGGAAATAACAAAAATAAAAATGAGATCCACATCTAACCCCACGTTATATCCGAATCTGTGGGACATTGGACCATGTTATATCGAGGAGACACTGTACATAGTATAGTAATACAAAGGATACATTTAATGAGTATAAAACTAAGAAGTGTAACAATTATCTTTCAATACTAGAATTGTGTTGGCCTTTTGTTTACATATTATGGGGGTGTTAAAATTGCATGTTAATAGGAAGATAATTAGTTATTAAAGTTTATTTTCAATAAAAATGTTCCGATTTTCAGTATCTACAGAAAGAGAACCTGACTAGTCCACCAGACACCTCTGGTAACCCCTGGCAACAGTACCTCAACGCCAGCACATTCCATAAAGGTAATATTCCAATATTTTATGAGTGCTTCATGTTGAAAAATGTTTTATATTCATTAAATACCATTATTAGTTATGTTAGCCCAGTGGTTATCTCATAAGACAAGGGGCAGGTGGTACCATAATGGTAGAACGTTGGACTTTGGAGCCAAATGCCACGGGTTTAAATCCCATCCCCCGTGACCGTGGATTATTGTTCATGAAATGTACCTTTCCGATGTGATCATGATAGGATGCGCATGACAATACAGATGTCATCCTTGGTCTGTCAGTACCAGCCTCTGCTCGCAGGTTTAATGCAACATTCAGTGCCACAGATGTTGCAGGTTTCCCCTTGCCCTAATCTGACAAGCCGTGATATAAGTGAAAGAAACTTGAAAGGGGCTCTAAACACCAATTACATTATTTTGATAAATTAGACAAGATGGCAAATTATTTTGAGTTTTGATCCTAACTGGACTCTAAATAAGGTTAATGATGGTAAAATATGTAATGTTCAGTGGGTCCCACAGATGCCTTTTACATTGCAGATTTTCAAATGAGCCCTCCCAATTGGAACACTACAGCATGTGTTCCTGACGATGTTTACCTTGTTTTCAGACAGTCCAGTGTTGTACCCGGTGGACAATGTCCACTCCTTGGTCCAGCTACAGGAGCAGCTGGTGGACTTCCTCCTGTCTACTGTCTTCTACAAACCAGCGGTCAGTTGCCCAGTTAACCCTCGCCCCACTGGACTGACTACTCACTGTCATTGCTGTATATCGCATTGCAGATTGCTGTCAGCTGGAAGAGGGTTAAATCTCACCTTTGCTTTCTTGTCGAACTTTCTTACCCACAGTTATCATTTTAGCAGTATCTTTCTTGTCTTTGATGACATCATCTTATTTAGTTGTCTTGCATGTAGCACAATTATTATTTAGTATTCCAATAGTTAGATTTTGTCCATATTCAAAGAAGCATATTGAAACTTAATTTTTTGTTCTGCAGGTTGTGATTGGTCAGTCCCTTCACTGTGTATGCACCAATCATCTCTTCACTCTCACAAGGTAACAACTTACGACTGGAATCTGACAATGCGAATGACCCATGTGACAAAATAATGTATCTTCGAGATATTCTAGTATTTAAAACTCATTTGCAGATAGTATTTTGACTGGAATTCCTGGAATTAATCCTAGTTTTGGATGCCATAAGATTTTACTACATCGCTATCATGACTATTTTGATCGATCTTTTTATTTCTCAGGCCTGAAGATTCCAGCCCAAGAAAGCCAGTGTTTTGCCAGTAAGTCTTACAAGTCGTGTTGTCACCTATGGGTAAAATATTACCGCTGCGACATAAAGCAATGATTCAATCAATCACTTGCAATTTGTACTTCTAAGCAATACAATCAAATGAATATTAGTTGATGCCTCCTATAAATTTAAGTGTTTTTAAGAATTTGCAGAACAAATACAATCTTGAAAACCCAATTCAAGTGAATCTTTCCCATTAGAGGTAAATGTTTGATGTTTCATTTTATTTTTATATCTGCAGGTTTACAGACTCCGAGAAGGAGAAGTGTTACACTGTGTTCACGGCTGACTTTCTGCCTTGTGACAAGCTCCTGGTTCTACGACAACCCACAGATCCAAGCAGGTGCTCATTTTGCTTTAATTTCTTGTGTTCATAATCTGTCAAACTTGTTTAACTTGGACCTGTGATGGCATGGGATGATTGTTTCCACAGTTGTCTCCCCTTGGTCATTTCTACGTTCAAAGGTGTGTTCAAAATAGAATACATATCAATACATATACATACGTATTGCTACAGAAGCCGTTCAGCCAGAACATGTAGCAATACGTATTCATACTTTTCAATACGGGTCTGGACCCCATAGTGATTTGTATGAAAACCCAAACCATGAAGCGATTGCACTGAACGTATGCACAGACTGGTTTCCGTGTTCATATTTCCTACAACCCGTTCAGCCAAGACAAGTAGCGTATTGTATTGTGTATTCAAATA
>JAULBP010142500.1:0-15961 GCA_032355345.1 Lepetodrilus pustulosus | reverse complement strand
AAGTGAATGTACTTTGTAGTTGTAGCTAAGAACTAGTCAAAAACGGCCATAAATATCTGTGATTGTATGCCTTTAAAAGTCATTAGTCACTTAATAATGGAAATGGTCATTAATGTGGATGTGATGTTGTACCTGGCAACTACACACTATTTACACACCAACAATGTTTTCTATGTTTTGCTCATCCTCCATCTGTGGGAAATGATAGATTTACCATACATGACCAAATCTCAGACAACACGACCAAATAGAATAATGGATCTTATGCAACTTTTTATGAGTACTGGACCTATATAAGGATACTCAGATGTATTTACCTGTTAGTAGGTTTGTGACATTGTTGTTATATTTACAAGATATATTTTTGATAGAAGTGATTATTTGTTGTGAATGTTCATGGTAATAAAGAAATGGAAGCAAAACACTTTTGTTTTAAAAGCTGCAAAAGCCAAATGGTATATGTAGTCGGGGAGAGAAAGGAATATTTAGCTGAAATCTATGCAGTCTATCAGAAATCTATTACACATTCACCATCAGCAAATGTCTGCCTGGCCCGTTCCACGACGATGTCATAACTTTAGGAGCTCCTACATTTATGACCCAGTTGATCACCTTCCAAGTTAAATGCTGATTTAGGAAGGAATAAGACTTGTGATGTCGTTGTGAAACACTTGATGATGATAACTTTTAAGAGTGGTTTAAGAGCTCTTAACTAGAAAGGACACCTTTGTGAAACAGGGCCTGGACCAAGATAGCATGTGCTGATTCTGAATGTATGTGCTAAAATGCAAGCCAGGGGCCGAGATTACGAAACTTTCTGAGTATGATTTCATGCTCAAGCTCAAAAGTTTATATGGGGATTTATGAACAAAAAATGTTGAGCATAAAATCGTACTCGAGAAAGATTTGTAATCTCAGGTCGGACCCCGATTTCTCCAATCAAATATGAGTTTGAGATTTTGCTCAAGTTACAGCACTTGGTCAATGGAAGAAATCTCAGTTGAACAAAATCTCGCTCAATTTTGCTTGGAGAAATCGGGACCTTTTATACATAAATGAACTATTGCTTTAAGTTGCAGTGGGAATATTTAACCCATAGGCGACAACCATTATATACAGTACAGTTGTTTCCTGACAAAGATACGAAAAAAGAAAAAATAATAATTTCAAATATGTTTATGATTTATTCATGAAAACTCAAGAATAAATTACACAGATATACAAGTAATTCCATTGTTAATGGATATCCTAGTAGATTGTACGGTTCTGCAATTTGGCTTGGATTACCACTGTTCAGTTTAGTCAGCATTAGTATTGTCTTTGTCATGGCATGAATGCAATTTAAGTATAATCATTAAATATTATATATTTAATGATTAACAGCAGATTCATAGCTACTACTAGAATAGTAATTGTGTTAGTATCAGGATTTATATGACAAATGAGCAAACACATTTTATCTTATAGAAGTGTTATACCGACTGCCAACGGGTAATGAAATATATCATCTTCATGAAGTTATGAACCAATATAATACAGTATTTACAATTCATGCACACCATACCATTCACAAAATCAAAGCAAATCTATTCTAAAAGAACATTCACAATCAAAAGTTTGAACATAGGCAATCTTTGAAAATATTCAACCTTTTAGAACAATATCATAATTTGAAAATATTCGATCTTTGAGAACAATATTATAATAAGTTACATTTATTTTCATTGTAGCACCTAAATGAATTTTAAACGTCTTCAAATTTCAATGAAAATGAACTCCATCTCAATATATGTACACTACAGCTCAAAGATTCAAAACAACTAAATTCTCTGATGACTATTTCTGTCACATATTCTTTGGATTACTTGCCGATTACTTTAACCCTCTCCCTGCTGCATGCAATCGGAGATGCCATAATAGCCGTGTATGTGCCTAATCCAGCAAGGAGAGGGTTAATTAAATGAATGAAAATAACCAACTTGATACCATATTGTCAGTCAGAGCTGTGTTCAGGCTGCACTGCATTTCACTACACTACACTACATTTGCATTAACTACACTACTATTCTACTAAGTAGTGGCTGGCTGAATGAGTTGTAGAAAAATAGCAGGAAGTCGGTTTGCACATGCGTTCGGTCCATTGGCATTGCTTCCAACTTTGGGTTTTCCGACAAAACACTACTGACTGAAGTAAAAAGTAGTGCTATGTACTGTGCTACTGCCATGTGTTGGCTACTGTAGCGCTACGTAGCACTTCATAGTGAAATGTAGTGCAGCGTGAATACAGCCAAGTGTTGTCGCACACATACTAGTACTACCATAAAGCTAAACAAAACACAATCATCAGATCATATGACATTGATAAGTATGTGTGCAGTGTTGAAGTAGTGAGTGAGGTATTGTTTGTTTTACGTTGCAGAGGGAATCTTCCATTGATACGAGACGAGTAATGTTGAAGGAATACCCTACTGGCAATGACTGGCGAGGTATTTACAAAGGTGCTATGTTATAAAAATAAGTTGCCCGCAGTGCAATTTAACTCAATCATCAGTTATTATGTATCTAAATGACATACTATGATAAAAAAAACAACTGACTCATGGATTTTCAAGGATGTCAACAATTACTGGGGTGATATTACTATCTGTATCGCCTAACATAAGTGTTCATTGCGGTGCTTGCAGGTTTACTGTAACATTCAGTGCTACGAATGTTTTCCTACTGCCCTAAACTGACAAGTCATGAAAGATGTGAAAGAATCTTGAAAGTGACTCCAAGACACATTCAAGTAAAAGGTCAATGTCAGTTGGTTGTGCGCGATAATTCTACTCAATATACAGAGTTACTTCCCTTCCCCTAAGCATACATCACCCACTCTTCCAATGCACTTAAATCATCATGACACTATAGTAAGGTGAATATGCAGATATTTCTAAGATCTGTAACTTGCACTCAGTGTTTAATGCAGTAATTGCAGTTAAACAAACACACTCACTTCATTTGTGCAGAATTCACAGAGTTGAAGGCCATTGCAAGGTCAACAGGCCAGTATTATATTCATAAAATAAAAAACCCAGAAGACTCGGCAAGTGTTCTACATTCAATGTCCATAGCATTTTCTGTATTGTTCCAAAGGTAAGAAAAAAATATATATAATAAAACAAAAACAGAAATAAAAATAGGGAAATGAAAAATCCCACATTAATGCATTAACATGTTCGCTGTTGAATAAAAAAAAAATTGAAATCCTTCAAAACTGGTCAGAAAATATTTCCTCATTCGAAGCGCAGTAAAATACAAGTACAAGACAACTATCCTCTACCATAGCTAGTGCCAAATTATGTCATTTGCTATGGCTAGTGCTTTTGTTAACAAAAAAATGCTTTTTAAAGTTGCTATGAGTATACTCATAATAGGAATAACAAAACTACGAGTATACTCAGTCGGTAGCGAACATGTTAAACCAATTTGGGGAATGCATATTATGCTGTTCGATACCCACAGTATCAATACATTATTATTACAATCTGTTTGCAGTCACTGCTTAGAACATTGACTGCATACAATCCTTGTTGTCTCTTTTTTGGGGGGTGGGGGAACCACTTAAAAAAATGTACGATGATGGACTAATGAACACTGTATCGCTGGTAATTCTCGGTCGGCCGCGTAATCTCTACGTCGACGCTTTATCCGAGCTGGAGTCAGGTGCCATATTTTCGTGGTCGACGGCTTTGCTCTTGACGGGCAGGTCGGCGCTGGACATGCTCATCTTCCACCTCTTGAAGGACACCAGCATCCTGTCCCACATGGCGCCCGGAGAGTCCAGCGCGGGCCGCACGTCCAGCAGTGTGAACTGGTAGTTGGTCTTGTCCACCGCGCCGCCGTCGTAATAGTCGATGATGTAGCGCACCTCCTTGCCGCACCGGTCCACTATCCAGTCGTGTCGGTCAAACGGCATTTCATATCTGAAAAAAGATAACATTAAAAAGTTATAAAAAGTTACTAAATAGATAGACAGGCAGACAGAAAGACAGACCAACAAATAAATATCAACAACAACTATATATCATGAATTACAATCAGGCATGGCATGAGACATTTGTAGTTTCAGCAGAAAACAAGAACAAGCTCTGGTTGCAGACCCCAAGCTACATCCAAGGCAAATAAATTGTGATACCGGTATTTATTAAATAAAACATTACCCGGTATACCTAATTTGTAATAAAAATTTGCAGGTCGTAGAGGATTTATTTTTAAATTTATAATTTTGGAAAGATTGTAGATCTACCGTAGATGTAATTGTATTTGTATTACATGCATACAAAAAAAATAATATTAAAAGAAACCAAACAAAACCATATGTAGATTCATATGCTAGTAGGTCATATCATAGTCTGTGTCACAGACCCTGTTCTCAACAAATTACTCTACTCCATATATCTCCCATGGACAAAAGCAAGTCTAGATTTCAGAGGATAAAGAATTTCAGAGGCTCCTTTCATATAAATATTATATACTCATTAGTAGAATTTATTAAAAATAATTTACTTTCACCCTCTGAGACTATGGATAGTATAATTAAAAAAAAAATACAAGACATAAATCACTGAAAATAAATGATCTAACAGCAGTTCTAATTAGTTCATGGTCAAAACAATGTCTAAAGCAAAGCAAACAATTTCTAAATAAACAAATCAATTCTGAATGCCATCCATATATTTATACCATTTATCTGAACCCATGGTACAAATCAATAAAGACAATAAAGAAAATATGCATAAGGGATGACCGTAAATCTATCTTTATCAGTCATAGTGACATACAGCAGGAAAGCTTGCCTTACATAGTCTGTCTCATACAGATAAAACTATGCTAAGATGCCACTTTAGTATTTTTCTGAGCACAGAAGATCTATTTCCATCTCCTATAACGTCATTAACTTCTGAATAAGATCCATAGGTGTTCATTTTGCAGACAAGATAATAGTCTTAGAAATCCAGTAACATGCCATACATTACCTTTTCATTTCAAAATATGATGTAAAACAAGGTAATTATAAATTATTTTTATCTGCATACATGTGAGGAAAAAAAAATACCCATAGATTACGAATCAATCATTGTTAATCGTGATGCAACTAACATGATAGCGTATATACTTTCAGAAACATATGGATATGACATTTGTGCAGATTCTCAAAATAGAAATGTTAAATTGATTTAATAATCTTTAAATGTCAACAGCTACTATCAAGTGTCTTTATTATTCATATTATTAGAACAAATCAAACATTTACTTGTATAAAAATTGTTAAAATCTGAAATCAATACAAACATGACCATCACCAGAGGTGCATTTCATGAAAAGGTTGTACCTGTTAACCGGGCATAAATCAAGGTTTACGTCATTTCCTGCTATAGTAAAAGCATGGACCAATTTAGGCTAAGACTACAGTACAACCCTTTTGTGAAACGCAGGCCTGTTCTCTAGCTAGCCACAGGCTGAAATTTGCTTATTTCCCTTCCATAATTTAACAATTATTTTGAGTCTGGTTTTGTTTTAATCATGAGTTGCAAACATAGAGTAAATACAAACTACTGTAAAAGGATTATATTTCGCATGGGTTAATTTTTTGCGCACTACGGGCAAAACAATATTGCGCGAAAATGAAACCCACGCGAAGTATAGACCAATAGATCATTCATGTAATGCAAACAAACAAGCAAGTTACTCTTTATTTGTATTCACAACCTATTTCCACGTGGCCACTTGCCAATAATCTTTCAATGTGTTTTCTTTGTTAATAAAGTGTTAATTAATCTCTTTAACTGACTGTCTCAATCGGCACACGCCGGATTGTTATAGTTTACCCCGGATCCTATACTGTAACATTCGGTTAACTGACTGGAAGATAATCCGAGATGTGCCGATTGAGATAGTCAGCTGACAAGCATTCAATCAGCAAATCTTCCTTCTGGTTAGCACGACGTTGACTGTTTGGAATATTACATAAAGTTGTGAGCTTATCCTTAGAGCTATGACACTACCCGGCCATAAACAACTCCTTATTTACTTGTATCAGTGAAAAAATAATCTTCAATATATCAATAGCGCGAACAATAGACCGCGCGATCTAGTATTTTTTTCTGATTGCACGAAAATGGCACTGCGCAGAAATAGATGGTTCTATGTAGTATATTTTTTTCTTGAAATGAAAACTAATAGACTTACCCCATCCAACCTCGCATTCGAGCTCTTGGTGAAAATTCCTTTGCTTTTCCTCCGAATCTCTTTAACTTTGGACAATTACATTCCCTGGAAAGCAAGATATTTCAAAAGTAATACATACACCAAGATGGGTTTATAGTCATGTGTGAATGGCTTTGTTATACAAGAACGAATAGTAAGTCAAAGGGGAATAACTCATAGATGGTCATCTTGGTTCATATTTGTTCTTCATGAATCCTTTAACATCTATAGTACTGAGAATGAGATGTCACAGGTAACAAATATATTGATTACATAAAGTACAAGCCGTGATATAAGTGAAAGAATTGTCAAAGTAGCTCTAAGTGGCTCAATTAAAAACAAACAAAACAATATTTGTCTAGTTACAATGGAACATTCACAATTTATGAAAAATATTCTGTCAACTTTATTTGTTCAAGCATTTAATATTCAGAGATGGATATCCATGGATGAGAATGATGCTGAATTAAATTTTCATAATAGAGGATAATTCAAACCGGGGCGGGGGTGCTATTCTCAAAACTTTCTTAAGATCTTCTTACCACGTACTATAGATATATTTAAGATTGTCGTACAATTGTAATGTTTCGAGAATAGGCCCCTCCAATTGAATTACCCAGGAAAACGTCCTGTCCCAGGATGCTAAGAAAACCCGAACAGGATCCTGGCAGGACACTTTACCTCGGGTGTCTTGGTTTATTTTTGAGCTTCCCACCACACCATCGCAAATCACACCCAACTCACTTTGCATGGATAGCCTCCCATTTGAGTACTTCCGCCCAAGCTTGGTCGTTGTTGGCGTTGTGGATCCGGATAATCTGGTCCATATCGCCGGCTGCCAGATCTGATTCCTTCCATCGCCATCCTGTAGACAGGAGACACACAGACCATCAATAATACAGCAAACATGGCAGTAAGGAAGCATAAAATTTATAATAAATCCATTTATAATTCATGCAGAATCTCTAACAATGACATGTTTGCCATTATGACTATGAAAGTAGGTCATGCCGATCCTGGGATATGATTGTATTTATTGTTACTTATTTCGTAAATTGGGATTTAGAGCCACTTTCAAGATGCTTTCACTCATATCATGGTTTGTCAGGTTTAGGGTAGGAGGAAACCTGCAACATCTGTCGTACTGAATGTTGCAGTAAACCTGCGAGCACTGGCTGGTACTGATGGACCAAGGATGATAAACGGCATTACCACGTGATCAACTTCATTCTGGCCTGCTGATAGTACAACAATGGATGTCGTATGATTACACTATTTATATTAATTTCCCTAAAAGGAAAAAAATCCCCCCAAAATAGTCGATAATAGTCGAACATTTGCCAAAAATTATTTCTTAAAACGGCTAACTCTACCCCTGCGTGTTCTCATGACTCAATCAATCACACACATATGAGACACGAAAAAAAATATCAATTACATTATTTTAATTTTACATGCAAAATATTCTTTTTCTGTTTTCAAAATGGACATATTTCAGAATCCTCATAAGATTTGTTGGATAACATAACAATCAAGGGACATTGAACTAGAAGTACTCAGGCTCAAACAAAAAGATTATCTTCCAGTTCAAAGATACCAAGTGACGATGAGTACAGCACATATATAGCCTCACATGTCTACAGATAGCCAGCGAAGAGTTGAACAAATACGAAACGATTCTGGCTAGAAGACGTACCCCAAAAGTTCGGACAGTGCAGAAAACTGATACCGTTATCTGGATTAAAAGATACGCCTCTTGACACTGCTTTGTCCATCGGTAATCTGAAGATAATCTGTCCATCAAAATATGTATTATCTCCTACAAAAACCTCGCTGTGTTTCTGAAGCGTGGCGACGCACGTAGACCGAGAATGCATCGGACTTCGAAAATGAACAAAAAAACGCTTCGGTGAAATTGGATAAGTCTACACAGTCAGTCCATTATTGAAATGTTTTGTTATGAATATTAACACCTCTGAATACTGGAATTTTTATATACAATTAAATGCTTACGTGTCTTAGCCAGCATAGCATACCGTGTTTCTTAATTTCGGGAATAATCTGATATTTGATGTTGAAACATGAATGCGAAGTCTGAAGCTATTATTACATACCACGTAGACCTTACTGAACACAACAAAGAGATGTAGGTAGATATACTGTGCATTAAACCAACAACAAAGAACGGGCCTTGAATAATCAACCAGTTGAACTTTGATTCAAACGTATCCCAAATATTACTATTGTGTTTAGTTCTTTGTAAAAAAAAATGTAATGTGGGTTCTTTGTTAAATATGATTGTGTTGTAGATCTAAATTTCATGCCCCTATCGGTTCCAATTTAAGGCATAAATTTTTGTCAGTTAATTTACAGATTCATGGTCCTTCAATTATGAATATAATTTCAATATTGTCAATCTTATTCACGCACACTGACATTAATAAAATATCGTATTTCTCATTCAATGCCACCTTGAGTCATAAACTTAGCAATGAACATCAAATTAAAATCAAATTTAGTCTGACATCATTTCAGGACATGACTTGAACATTAACCCTCTCCATGCTGCAGGCAACCAGAGAAGCCCTAACGAGTTGTGCCTGTGCCTAATCCAGCAGGGAGCGGGTCAAGCGAATATTAATTTTCAAAGCTTCATACATGTCTACCTATATTACCGAGGCTAGAAGTGACATTTATACAGATAAATTATTTGTTTAATAATAATCGAAGTCCATTAAAACCTTCATCGAGTGATATGCCCTCAGAACTTTCTGAATAGATGTTGACTTTGTCCCCATATCGTGAACTGTACAACAACTTGCGAAAAAGACCTATACACGCATTTGTTTACATATCATCCCTACTTCATGTCTACGGGGGTTCACTGTCGGTCCTCACGTGTTCGCCGAGGGGACTTAATTACATTTCAAATCATCAAGACACAACATGTTTTGCAAATCACCATGTTATGATTGTATTTCATACCTGGAGTTCAGGTGACATGTTGTATTTCACGAACTATGTCTTCACCTTAATTCACACCCCATACGTCAACGAAACACAATAAAGCATTCCGTCACGTTTAACCCATTAAATTATTGGCTCGTCTCATGCTAAAAGGTCTAACATTTATTGATATAAACTCTGCCCCCCAAAAAAAACGACAAACAAAGTATAATCTAATTTTACTATTATTCGAGAAAGGCGAGAAATTATACGACAAAGTCAACAAAGCTGTCTCATCAAGATATGCGAGGTCCATTGACTGGTTTTGAGGTTATTAGAAGAATACTGCGGCTATTGGATAACGAGTTGATGTAAAACATCATTATCGAGGGAGCAGTTGGCACTTAGTCGAAAAGTCATTAACCGAGGTCATAATTTATAACTCTGCACATAATACGTCATCGGGACAATGAAAAGAGCTGGTACAGTACTTCTTCTTAGTGCAGTTTTTATTGTGTCGTGACATAGAAGGCAACAGGCGGTGTGTCAAATTGATACTGCCGAGCGAATTACGCAGTGCCAGCAGTCCCGTGGCAACAGCTGTGTAGTAGGTATGTCGGGTCCCCTCTCCCCCCCCCCTGGGGTCGCAGACTGTGCCTCAGGGTGGTCGGAGGACCCTGGGTGAGCACTGATGAGGGTGCGTGTACTGGGAGTGGAGCCAAAGTGGGAAGGGGGGGGTGAATGTAAGAGCCGGTGAAAGCTATGTGGACTAATGTTCTGGGATTGGTCCAGCGATTCGTCACCCAATGTCTCAGAAAAACATCCACAATGATAAAAACCTGCTGTTGCACAAAATCCATAAGTTTCCTTCGCAACAAAGACGACTCCATAACGCCATAAGGAAAGGTGATACACTCATTTAGGTCAACCGGTACCTTTAAATTTGATTTGAATATTTAATTTTGCAATTATTTTTTCAACTATTTTTCTGATATTCTAATAATACGATCTAACAACCAGGGGTCCTTAATTAATATTAGCATTCTAATCAATTGCTTTAATTAATATTTAGAAGTGAAATCGATTTCTCTTAATACTATCTAGAACTACAATCTAAGTTCCAGTAAAAAAATCTGTCCTACTGTAAAGTGATTTTTTTTTATGGAAGTTTCAAAAACCACAATGGTGTCATGACATCAACATCTCTTAATTACATCAAACCAATCTCATAAAGTGCAGTAGCAATAACGAGTAGCATAGCCCCCCTGTTGTTTCACGTGAAATTTGAAACTAATCCCAAAAGATTTATCTCCCGAGTTCGCGTACCCACCTCTCATCAAATTAGTTCAATTACGGAGAAAAACACACCAGAAATGATTCAATACGTAATTTTCCATACGGTTTTACTCCGCAATGAATGTTAACAGAACTTAACGTAATATCCCGACGCGCGAACCGCGGGTTCCTGGGGGTGGAATCGACAGATGCCAGATCCCACAATTATCAAATTAAAACCTGACATGCATATTTGCTGCATTTGTGCAATCATTAGGTGCACCGCGTTGTTTATCAAGCATGTTAACTGGGGTCAAATGCATTTCCTGTTGATTCATTTAATCCTTACACGATGAATACTAAACAGCAGACCCTGCCCTCCATCGCACGACTGCCGACTACTAATTAATTCTCAGTTAATTTGCCTGATAACAATCAAAATAATTACACTAACATTTCTTTCCATTGATACGAAACAGAACTCTCGGAATAAATGTTCCTGGGGGGAGAAAAGGGAGGTTTCCCTCGACCAAAAAAATACATGTTATCTCAAGGGAGGGGTTATTGTTCAGAGCCGGCTTGAATAATTAACTACAATAACAATTTACAATGCTGCCGGTTTTTTATGAGGTCACGTGGTGGCAGCATACTCGATATGTTGTTTAAAAAGAAAAATTTGTATAGCATCAAAGTGTTTCTTAGTCCATCAAACTTACACTGTTAGGCTAAACAAAACAAATTACATGTTTCTTGGACATAGCAAGTATTATTGAATCATCTGGGAATACACTGGACTTGATGAACAGATTAACTGACATGTGACACATTGCTTCTACAATTTTCCTCATGTAAATATATTTGAATACGAAAATTAATTAACTTTACGTAACCGTATCACGGATACATACGGTTTAAGTAAATGAAATAGTAGAAGTATTTGACAGCAGAATCAGAACATGTTGCACTAAATTGATATCATATTTATGGTGACAATGGGACTCCAAAAGGTAATCAAATTTTTAACAATAATTTGTCAACTGATATAACATTTATGGTTTGCTGACAAAAGGACTCGGAAATATTAAACATCAGTTTTAATCGTACAGAGCAAATTAAAAGATAATTGGGTAAATATTTGAGGGGATATCTCTTCATGTTGACCAGCATGTCATATTTTCTTAATTGTGCGACATTTAAAAAATGAATCCATTAACGTTTTTCAAAAATATAATCCTAATTTCATGGTTGATTATCCGTGTACAATTTTATTGTCAATTACAAACCAAAATGTGTTCACCAGAGCATCTATGTTGAAATTGTAAAGAAAAATAGCTACGTCAGGATCCTGTTAACTCTTGGTCAATGACCCCCAATGACCATCTGACCGAAAAAGAACTGTCAATGCGTGAAAGTCTGAGTGCACCGTGAAGTACTTCACTTGAACGAAGACGTCGTAACATAAAGTGAAATCATATATTACAATGACGGGTTCTTAAACGTCAACTACTGATCGCAGTATACAGAGAATAATTTATTATTATTACTAAAAAAAATTAGTTAAATAAAAACTGCCATTTTACGTGACATTTTCGCGTGACACCTGTTGCGGAAAAAAAGAAAAACCTAGCATATTAACCCAGAAGTCAAATTCCCGTCACAAAATGTATAAATCATTTAACTGAACAATCTCTGTTATTGACATCGAAAGAAATCTCCGAAAAATCGCCTCAAAGTCACGTGTCTTGAAGAAAAATTGAACGCATATTTCTTGTGTTGCGGCATCGCCACGGACAACCGGAACAAAATGTTCCCCGACTGCTTCCATAATTCTGTCAGTTCTTTTCATCACAGGTTCTCGAGGACATTCTCGTTATCACTTATATCGTAATTTCTAAAGGATACAAGACTTATCCACGGTGACCGAATTGCACTATAGAAGGGTGTACAAAAACCAGGAAATTTGAACAATGCTGAACCGTCCCTGAACGGAAACATTCGCTTTATGCCCGTTATCAGTATACAAATAAATATGTCAAAATATCAAAATGGGACTCGAGAATGACTGTTAATATTTTGTAACGAACATTTCCATCTCGGAAATCACACAGGTTATTATACAAATCATTTTTCTGCGAAGGAGTGGGTCAAATAAAACAATAAATACCTCATCTGACTATGCACACAATTTAGACGTTAAAGCCAAGTGACGTCTTAAATGTAGAATCCTGTTGAAAATTATAGACTAGAACAACCTTGCCAAATATTTGTTTAAACCGGAAAAAGCTTTTTTCAATGGTAATGTGTCCTAAATACACAAAACAGCATGTTTAATACTTCAAACATAAAATAAAAAACGTGAAAGACAATTTGTACGTTTTTTTTTTCGGACACCCGACACATGAACTAGGGGGTACCCAGCAGCTACCACTATACACACACAGGGTTGGCAATAGTGTTGCATTATGCACGACGACGTCTCTTTCACCTTCGGATTTCCTCTCGGGTCGCGTCAGACAAAGGAGAGGTTACAAATGAACGCATAATCAAGTGACAGCTTAAACACCGTCTCTGACATTTCACTGGGCTTTTGTAACACAGGATTATCTCACTAAAGACTGCTTTCCATGGCACATTAGTGGCCGATTTCCTTCTTTTAGTGAAATACACGAAAATTATTATTTGGTCTAGTTTTAAAGTTACTGCACCAACTACACTGGAGAAGACTTGTGATTTTAACCTTATTATCCTTACTGGAATCATCACAGTCCCTGTTCAGAATGGCATCTCCAATTGTCTGCAGGAAGATGAATGTTAAATTAAGGGTGGTTTTTTTTCCAGCAGTATTTCATCGATCTACATTTATGGTGAGAGGTAATACCGAAAGCTTGGAGATGATAAACATGAACCATAGCAGGTACAGATAAAGACTCTTGTATCGTTTCTTGAAGCTCTCGTATCTACTACGAGAAAATAAGCACTCTCGTAGCAATCTCAAATACATGGCGCTTGGCCGTTTACGAGCGCTGTTGTCTAATAGTAGACATGAGAGCTTCCAGAAATTATACCCAGGATGTCAGTATCTTTGCGGAATGTAAATACAAACAGTATCTACCCATCTTCCACCGTAGAGGTATTAACAATATCAAGTACACACAAATATACCCAAATTTGTGACTAAAACCCAGACTTTCAAAGTTGTAATCAGACGAGGTACTGCTGTACTTTCATACTCTCACTGTCATGTATACAAGTGCACATAAATACACCCGGAATTCTGGATTAAAACCCAGACATTTAACTTTGTAATCAGACTAGCTACCACTGTGCCTTCATAGTCTTACTGTCATGTATAATAATACAAACACACACAAAGTACACCATGAATTCGAGATTAAAAACAGGACCTTCATCATAAAAATAACTAACAATGTGCCACCCAAATCCTACTGTATACAGGCCATTGCATCAAATTCTTATTCCAGTGAAACCGAAACCAGACCTCGATTTCTGGAAACAAAGTTGAGCTAGAGATTTTGCTCAGTTGAGATTTCTCCCATTGACTGTAATTGGAGTAAAAACTCAATAGAGAAATCTCAGCTTAGGAAAATCTTAAACTCAAGATTTGTTTCGAGAAATTGTGACTAGATGGATTGAACCAAACACCCAGCAGTTTTTTTTAACTGGAAGTGCACCAAAAACTCTAGCAGCACAAAGACCATCAGAGAAACAGCAGTAATTGCTTATAATTTTTTTATGAACAGTTTGCTAATGAATACGTCTGGTTCGCATTCTGTATATCAGATATACTCAGTACAGACGTAATTCAAAGGTATTTATTGAAAAGATCCTTTAAAACAACTCATGATGTCTGGGTAGTGGAGAAATTTCGATTGGAGCAATTCTTATAATCAGTGCAAAAGTTTATTTTTTTTAAAGTTTTATTATTTTCCCGTGGTCCAGAGATTGAATCAACTAGTGTTAAATCAGTTCTAAAAAGCTGAATTCAAACATCAATCACAAATCAGTTCTCAAAAGTTAAAAATCAAACATCAATCGCAGCATTTACCAAAGTGAGTTACCGGTTGTCTAAGTCACTGCAGCCCATATAATGATTCTCCAAGCACCTGCTTGTGCTTTTTAATGATTGAAAAGACCATGAAAGCATCAGAAAAATACATACACCATCCATTAGTCATACAACATTAAAAGAAAACAAAATCATAACCATTAAACAAATTGTAATTTATCCATTTAGATTAAACTGGCAGACACTGTTCAACTTGTGAGCAAACTGTGGTCTAAGGGAGACAACCAATGATATCTGGGAACTTTATCAGGGAAAGTCTTTCAGCGTTTGGGAATTATTCAGTATGACTAATTTTGGAATTTAACTTTGTATCTTTCACTAACTTGCAATAATTAAGAAGTTATCATTGTACTGTATTAAAATTAAATGCAGGCAAATTAAAAGTTAATTAAAAATTAAATGTTTTCATGGTGTCATGTACCCCCCAAAAAAAATTTAAATAAAAAGAAGAGATTTAATATTAATTATACATGCATTTCTATCTTAGAATTAGCCTTGAAAACAAACACAACAGACAATACTGAACCTACACAACAACAGAATGACACTAAATGGCATATTAAAAGAAAGTAATACTTGCAAGGACAGTATTGCAAACCTTTTTTAAAAAACCCAACCCAGTAATCATGTACTTTTCCATTTAAATTAGGACATTTGCTAAATTTACTTGAGCTTAAATTCACCTTCACTTATTAATATCTAGCTTAAATTCCAATAAGCAAGTGGATTATTTTCAAACTGTTTAACGAAAAATACAAACAGCACCAGCTTATAAGTAGCTTAAAATCAAAATAATAGCTGTGCACATTAATTAGAGAGCTCTACTAAAATATATTGCATTAATTGAACATAACTAACTGTAGAAATTTGTTTATAAATTATACTAGAATGGAATACATAAAAAGAAGCTAATTTGTCCAAATATTTTGGAGAGGTGTGACTGGGTATTTGCAAAGCACAAGGACTAGAAATGAATTAATACAATGTGCTTCAGCATAATTTCTTATCCATTTAGTTATAAATGTATTCACAATGCAATAAAGTCACAGTATAATAAAGTCGACTTCAACTTCTATTATTTCAACAGAATTCACTTCATCAAGACACTTGGTCAAAGGGAGATAATTTATCAGATTTTCAGAGTGCTTCATTATATAGTTAAAGACCGAGGAGATGGTTTCTCATCGTCGACAGGCTCAGATAATCTCACCTTGACTATTATCTGAGCCTGTTGATGACGAGAAACCAGTCTGAGGTTATTAGCTGTTATAAATCATGGCATAAAAACCAAGTCCTATAATTATAATGCTAGATTTATATAGAAATTCACTAGAGCTGCAACGAATACACCTAGTGGCGAATACGATACGTATCACGAATATGGGGTGCCGAATACGAATAATT
>JAULBP010142499.1:0-27428 GCA_032355345.1 Lepetodrilus pustulosus | reverse complement strand
CGTGTATCCGGATATACAAGTACACTTAGAACAAAAGAAACCATGGCAACGAGACCGGAAGAGGGGTATAAGTAATCATTGTCCTTATTAAAACAACCGCATGCCTTTCAAGAGAACGCACCGCGCAACGTTACGAACTATTTCCCTGGAAGTGGGACTACGGCTGACTTTTTATTGTTTAATACAGTCTGGTTAACCAACCAGGTTATATATATGTTAGTCATTGAATTTCGCTCACCAAGTCAATTTGTAAAAGGTTAAAATGACAAAATTATTCCCCTTAATTGCCAGGTAAATTGGCATGAGCTTTATGAAAGAAAATTAAGATTGTTTATATGTATTCACACAAAATTGCATGCATTTATATTATTATTCACACAAAATTGTATGAATGCCTATATAAATTTACATATTATTTTCATTTTATTTCATCAAACTCATGCCAGTCCATCTGTCAAATAAAGGTAGTCATTTATTTCATTTCAGGCGTTCTAACACTTGTCTGAATATATGTAAATTCAATAAAAATGTCAGTCGTTTCACAACGACTGGTTTCACAGTCTGACTGTTAACATGTAGACTGAGAAACAAACGTAACATATTCAAGGAAAACTAGTCAACCAGTAAGTCAAATACAAACAAATATACCTTACTACAAAGTTCACTTTCCCAGAAAAATAGAAATCAAGAAATAAGCATAGCTTCAATTGCATTCATTTTCTGCACCAGCAGTTAATTGAGCTCATCATAAATCCGTAGTAAACCGGAGATGTTAAATTCAACCAAGCTGTCACACTACTCCGAGCCTTATACAGTTAAACAATAGCACTCTTGTGAATAACACTAGATTTATTTGAAGTGCTAGATGTATATTTTGTCAAATTACCGTTTATAACCAATCACTGGTCAGGAAATCATTTAAATTCTGAAATGATTAGCTAGGCATAGTTTCCGAACAACAATTTTCAGTAGTGCGTCATGACCTGACATCTTTCGTAGATACGGTGGGCCTATACTTTCATTTCTTAGTAGACCTACCTAGTACACCTATTAGGACTAATGCAATCTTGACAGTGGCTGTTTTAAAAGAGATTACCGTGGACATTCTGGATAACTGCAACAATTCACGTGCACAATAATTGTTATGTCTACAAGTATGAAGACCGTGCTTCTTTATAAGGTGGAATGTTGCCAAGTACTAGTATAAAACACGTTCATTAATCAGAAATGTGAGAAAAAACAACAAAACAAAGCACTGGTTATGGCAATGATATGTTGTTTAATATCTGCAGCTAGGAAAACAGTATTAACTTTTGTATCGGTAATCCACTGTAGATATAACCAGTCACTCTACATATTCATGTAAATGCTAAAATCGTTTGCAAAGAAACTTGTAATTCGAGCAAATACTATTGTGAACACCACTGACAGGAATACCCGATACGCGCAATCTGTTAAAAGTATAAAGAACGAGCATTTATTTTACACGAAGGAATAACTCGTGGCAAATAGTGACGCACGTCATCAGACTGAAAGGAACGTAAGTTCCTATTGGCAGCATACACTCCGAACTCTATGTTTATGTTTGCTTCCTATGGTTTGAGGTGAGGAGAAGAATGTAGTCATAATCCTACTCATCATACAACATGGAGGTGTTGACTATTTTGTCTGATACGTTGCAAATCCATCCACAGGAAGCATGGGAGGTTTGCGAGTGCGAACACATCCAGTTTTAGTCTTGGGGTCAAGCTTGTAGTGGGAATACATTCACGTTATGTATTTTCCTAGGTCCTTTACGATACTAATTTCTAAATGATAAACATACACACCACGTCTCTGACATGCATTAACAAACATGTAGCAATTACAAAACCGTCACTTTTCAATCTTTGCTATAATAATTGATCATGTGAACCTGTAGTATGTTAGTAGCCGTTACCTATAGGTGTATGAACGCAATGCCCCGCTACCGTGTTTCAGTTATCTAATACTGAATTTGGAAAGGAAGAGCAGTAAAATATTAAGATGTAAAGCAGTGCTCGATGTGAACAGAAAATAGTATATTGAAAAGTGTTACCCATGGTTTAAGTATAATGCATTGTAGTGATACTACAAACAAACTATGGGTAGAAAAAAATCCGGTTTGAATGAGTGTTACATATCCAAGTTTGAGATAATTATGCAAATACGAGTAAAGGCCATTATAGTTGTATGTCATCGTCGAATCTATATAACATATACGTAAGTTCACGTAATCTCCTTTAGTGCCCTGGGGCGGTATCCTATAAAGAACTTAAGGTTTTACTTGACTTAAGTCAGCAGCAAAAACCTTAGTTATCAACCTATTTGGACCAAGTTTTCTGTATTTGGCTTAGCCAAGCTTTATTGAATCTCTGACTAAATCTTCAGACTAATCTAATATAGAAAACTTGGTCAAAATGTGTCGCAATGTTAGTGTAAGCTGTTTATAGGATACCGCCCCTGGGATATATCCCTATCTTTGCTGATGGATGTTAGGTAGGCATATGGTCTGTGATTCGAGGACGATTGTGTGTAAATAACTTGCATACCAATCTATGTTCAGCTATGTTATCTCTATGAGATAGTTACATCTAGTCAGAGAGAAAATGAGAACGCAAACGTAACATCTCCAAGACGGACGGGCAACATATCTAGAAGGTTGTTACTTAACGCAATTATTCAGACTATGTTAAAACAAATATTAAAAAAATAAAAATCGATTTTACAGTGAACACGACAAACAGCCGTTTTACGCCATATATTTCTGATCAGAATTCAAACGTGTTAAATGTCAATTCTAACAGAGACTTCATGGGGCAGAATGCAGCCCTGTTCGGACATCTTCGTGTTTTATAAACACTTGTAGCAAAAACGACATACTTCTGTATAAATACGACTGTTGGGGATGACTCAATGATGAACTCTAGCTGATGATCCTTTAAACTTCGCAAAAACATCGACAAAAACTGTGTAGTACTTGTCGATAAATCTGTGGATTTATTTCCCTTTTGGAATCGCTGGAAAATCTGGTCCGTAAAGTTGGCTCCAAAATGATTAACTCAGTATTCTGCTTATGCAATACACAATCAAGGCAAAAGTGAACAGGAATTGCGTATGACGAGTGTGTGGGAATTCTCTCCAATTCGTAAATATTCCTGTTGCAAAGTAAACATCAAATTCATTATTTTACGTGGTTGTTGTACGTGTACACACGACATTACTTAGTGGTAATAATTACCCATTTCGGTCATATTTCCTATTGCTTATCATTCTGGTTTTTGTTTGCATAATAATATTACAGAGAAAGAAAAGTGTAATGCATGTTACAAATATTGAAAAAGCCTCGTTCCCATTTTATACGCAGACACAGTATTCACATGCAATGAGTTCAAACATTATTATTACATCTAAACGGGTATTACTCGTTTTTCATTTTTTAATACATGCTTTATTTTAAACAACCATTTGAATTGTGTTAATATACTGTATTTGCCCCATCAAAAGGCGCATGGGTGATAGTCTCAATATGTATTAAATAATATGAAATTAATATGCTACATTATATGCTAGTTTAATGTACAATGTATATACAATACCGAGTCTGGATAAACTGTGAATAAACATTGAATAAACTGTGATTTTTAATCCAAAATATATTTTACTTAATAACTTAAATTATATGCAAGAGTTGTGTTTTCAGTTTTCAGTAAAATAAAATATTAGTAATGACCACTTTATTAATGCCATATGGTTACCCAACATATGAATAACTTGACGTTATATAGCTAATTGCAGAATTTCTGCGATCGGTGACAAAGTAATACATTGTCACATTGTTGGTGGAATATATTATCAACAAATTAATTAAGGGTAAGTAGCCCTTTTAGACATATGTTACATGTTGCTTCTTATTAACTTAACAACAAGGAATGTCCAAGAGTTTACACGTCCCAGGTCCTCTTCAAGAACTTGTAGGCATATTGAAAGGAAACAGATACCCCAAGCCAAGTTCTGAAAATTGGTAGAAAGCTTCCCAACAAACTATCTGGCAGCGCCTAGTTTATTGTGTTGAGTATATAATGAATAATGTGCATTAATTCCTTCTATGTATTTTTCCATATTATTTTTAATTTACTGGTATATAAACCTTTTTGCAAACTATATACAAGTTTTAATTCCACTCAATAATTTTGTTTTATGGGAAGCGACATTAATTGATATTGGATGCTATTATTCTGTTTGTTGATCCTCTCTCATGATGCCTATATTTCCATATATATTTATGTCAATTGTCTTGCTTTTACTTTCAAGGAGATCATATAAAATTATATATAAAACACGCATAACATTTATTGTAGAATTAAAATATCTTATCTATCAATCGGAATTGAAGCAGATTTATATAATCATATATAAAACACGCATAGCATTTATTGTAGAATTAAAATATCTTATCTATCGATCGGAATTGAAGTAGATTTTAAAATAATATTCATGCCTTTTGATATACGCATGGTTCCATATATACAAACACATTACTGTTATCGCAAAGACATTCTCGAAACACAGGCCAGTATGCCTACTTAGCATCCGTCAATCTTAGTTAGTCATAATAGTCTGGATTTCGAGGATGCCGCAACGATTGCCATGCAAGGCATAACAAACCATTTAAAGACCGTGCAATGGAGCGAATTCTGTGAAAACGCTTCCTACCTGTCGCTATGCAATTAATCTCTTTTAGGTAATTATTGACCACCCACAAACTCAACACTACACCCCTAGACTTCCGACCGCCTTGTGTGTAGACGGTGATACGGCAAACACGGTTAATTAGACACATTAGAATACGTATGTGAACTACAGGGCAGGGCTTGTGTGTCGTGTTGTCGATCGCAACAATTGTCTCACCGTTTGTTAAATAAGATAATGTTTAAACGGATTCCTTGATATCAAGCAGCACATCAGATGGTGTCTAAGTATTTACTCTTTGCACGCGCCCTTGTAATTCGAGAATACACATTTGCACTTCCTTTCTTGATCTGAATCTAAGCTGTTTGAACTAGTCATTAGGGCCGGTAATGAAATGTCGATTAAGGCTTAGGTTGTTTTATCACTTGATCTGTTTCGTAAAAGTAAAATATTTTCTCATGTGTTCAATTCATCATGGTATTCCAAACGCGTATCTTCAGGTATTACCAATTGAAATATATACGTTTTCCACTATTTAGAAGCACCTACATTATTTGTATTTAAAATACTTGCGACGTATTTCGCTACTGTAGTGTCCCAATCCCATATGTATAACTACTGTATAAATTAATGACTTTGAAAAAGAAAACAAAAACACCTCCATGCTATATTTCCAACACTACAGGACATCATATGTTTACTTTCCGAAACCAAACAAATGCAACCTATAATTATTTAGTATACTGACATACAACTTTCTAACGTATAACGTTTTCCTATTGCATTATTGTGAAATAAATGAAAAATAAAATAGAATAGTTTTAGAAATATGTACATTAAGCCAGACATAATATTTGTCATAATTATTTTTTCAAATTACTAGTATTTGATCCACAGAGCTACGATCGATCGTAAACCTATCTAAAGTTGAAGATGGTTTCCACGACTCTCAACTTACGATAGGTTTACAATCCTATCAATCGATCGACTTGACTTGAAATATAAATTATTCTTTATATGTAATAACAAATGATAATTTCTGTTATATAGTTAACGATAGTAATCACGAATATGAACATACGATTATATATGTTATTTTAAAATGTAAATGCTGTCTATTACAACAATCTAGGAGAATAGATGATTATATATTTAAAAATATATTGACGATTCCAGTATTTGAACTATCAGTGTGAATTATGGATTGTTAGCATTGTAAGGATAACTTATAAACAATGCCTAATGACTATATGTACATAAACACTAGATACAGTTTCTAAACATAGTTTTTCTAGGTATTTCTTCTGAAGCGAGTTTTAGAAGATTTTCAAGTTGATAGATGGAGCCTTTCAACTGCCCCATTTCTATGAAACTTTTGAAAATAGTAGTATGTCGAAACATTTTCGGTACAGAGTTATTAGAGATTTTTTATTGTTATTAGAGGTTAGGAACAATGTTTCGAAATAGGGCTACACAATTGAGCTACTATAAATGTGTAGACTCGCTCACGTGATACCGAATAATACAGTGGCAAAGTGGTCCATACACAGTGTCTATTGTCAAGATACCTTTGCAATCATAGATTGAATGTCTTAGGAACTGATGCATTTTGTTCCATGTTGTTATAGACCATCTTTCTCAAGCATGATTTATCAGTGAGATATAGCAGAATACTATCATACATATATTTACTAATCATATATAGAATTCAAATATACACATGTTATGGTCATGTTATACACATGTTATGGTTCAATTGCAAGTTCCAAATATCGTCCGCTGTTTCCATTCACTGTATTAGCTTTATTAAAACTAAGTGGATCGGATTCTGCTCGCTCTGTAGACATGTTATACATAACAAACACAATTATTTATTTTCATAGAAATAACATTTTATTCACAAGAATATAAAGGCATCACGCTTTTGATGTGTGTAAAACAGTAAAAAGTACATTGTATATACACGTATAAAATATATTCAAAATTCAATAAAATATGGTCTTATGAACACATATGTACAGGAACCAAGCCCAGTTTTGTTTGTGCATTGTCTTTTAAGAGCGGCCGCACTGAAGCCTACGTATGACGTCACGTGACGCACGATGACACTGACGAAGGCCAATCACAGATCTTCATGACGTTGTTCCATACCGTACCCTTACCACACATATGATGGAAAGGAACGAACCACACACACTGATAGAAACTTCGGCAGTCCTCTCTATTAGGGAAAATACCAAACACTGACGGGCATCGGAATTCTGGAATGGTGAAACGAATCATGATTATAACCTAAAATACTAGGTGAAGTTTGTAGGTATCGGAAAGGGATAGATATATACAAATGGAAATGATTTAATAATTGCATTACTCTATAATAGTTAAGCGTTAGAACTACTATCACTACTACTACTACTACTACTACTACTACTACTACTACTACTACTACTACTACTACTACTACTACTACTACTACTACGATTACTACTAATACTACTACTGCTATCACGACTACTACTACTACTACTACTACTACTACTATTACTACTACTACTACTACTACCAATAATAATACTATTAATGACAACAATGATGAGGTTATTATTGTGTCACTATTATCATTTTAATTTGTATTAATAATAACAGTATTCATAATATTACTATTAATACAACTACTAATAATAATTCTAATAATAGACGAACAAAATAATATATATTGAGACTGCTAAAGAATCAAAATCCTCCAACATATATTATTCTGATACTGTCTCCTTAACATTAAATCTACATCAATGAAGCCATAATATATAATGAATGCGAGGCCAATCGCTATAATGCTGAGAATTATAATGTTTCCTATTAAGGTATCCGTGTATCACGTATACTAAAAGAACTAAAGGCAATGCTATATTACCGAATTTATCAAGGTACATACCAGGTATTGTGAACACATCCTCAGCTTTCTTCAACTCCTCGATCTCCAGCTTTCTCCTCTCCTCTATCCTGTCAATACTGTGTTGATTTGACTTAATAGTTCCACCCGGCTTTTTGTAATCAATCACTATGTCTTTGCGATGTATTCTTCTCTGTGACGGGATATCATAGCCCACGTTTGGTCTATACTGTCTGTGTGGAACCATGTTTCCTCTAGGGCTATTGTATCTAGGGCTTGGTCGGGGCAAGATTCGATGTCCTCCGTATTGTCTCTGGATATTGTACAGGTCCTTAGACTGTCCATATTTTATGGGTACCTTTTCTTTGAAGCGTTGTCCTTGGTATCGCTGCTTTATGTTGCCACTCCTGTATTTCGGTTTACGTCTTGGGGCTACGTAGTCGTTGTTGAATACGGGCGTCTTGTGGTCGTAGTCGTCGTTTCTGTGATCGCAGTCGCTGGGTCTAGGCACGGTCATGATACGCGGATTATTGGTCACCGGCGGGGGATACGTGGCGAAAACTGGAAGTCGGTTCCTCTGGTGTGGCCTGGTTATTCGTCTTCCTTGCTTATTCCGGGTTAATCCGGGCCGGAGTCCATTTCTGAGGGGTGAAACTTTAACACTTGGATGCGTGTGGTCACGTCCTAAACCGGCCTCCATGATGTTGTGCTTGTCTGTCGTCTTCGTTTCTCCCTTCGAGTCTTTGTTGTCTGTTGACCTGTTTGACGCAGTGCTTGTTGTCGGAATTGCTGGCTCAGTCATCCATCCGAATATCTTCTGAGGCGCACTGGAGGCGGGGGCGGGGGTGTTAATGGTCTTCTTCACGGTCGTGTGGATCACTCTCATCGTCGGCTTCTGTTTCCTGTATCCGGAGTCCGGTCCCTTTGTGCTGCCACGGACATTCACGCTTTTCGACTTGACCGTCGTAGACAGAGTTGGGGAAGACTTCACTGATGATAGACGCGTCGCTGTTGTAAACCAGCCATCTGCTGTTGATCTGAAATTAGTCGTTGATTGCTTCTTGGGTATTTGTGTGGGAGATGTTGACGTGGTGGCGGGTAATTTCTTTGGGAAGCTCTTATCCTTGATGATAGTGGTGAGACCGGGCAACGTGGCATGGATCCTTGAAAGCGGACGCTTCGTGTGGTTCCTGATTCTAGGTGTCATTCTTGGATTAGTCTTAGACGTCGGCCTGACTTCGGAGGCCGACGTGCTCTTCTTCTCTGCGAATAGGAAGAAAGGCCTAGTGGACTTGGGAATGGCCATGGTGGTTGTCGATCCGCTTGTCCGAGTCCAGGGTTTGAACTTAGGAAGTTTCTCTCGGCCGTGAGTTACCGTCTTTCTGAAGGAGTTAGTCTTCTTCTTGAAGGTTGCCGCTCTCATATCGGAGGTCTCGGTGGCGTGTAGAGTGGGAGACGTTGTCTCAGTAATGGATGGAGTCGGACGCGTCGTACGGCTCCACGGCCGGAAGGAGTATTTGGAACGACGCCGTGGTGTTGTTCTTGCTTGCGTGACGGTCACCGTAGTGGATGGTGTGCTCGATGGTACAGTGGAAGCTAAAACGACCTTTTTGGTGCCGACAGGCAGCCTGGTCGGCACAGTCGGTCTGGTTATTTTTCCCCAAGCTCTGAATGTTGTCTTCGGTCGTCGTCTAGTGGTTGGCGAAGTTGTAGTAGTCGTGGATGTTGTTTTCAGAACGGTGGTTGGCAACGTTGTAGGTTCAGTTGTTGATGCGGTGCTACTTGTCGTTACTGTTGTTGCAGTAGTTTGTGTTGATTTACTCCAGGGTTTGAAATAATAGGGTGGCTGTGCTTTCTTCATTGTTGGTAATGCAGTTGTCGTTGTTGTTGTGGCAATAGTAGTAGTAGTAGTAGTAGTAGTTGTTGTTGTAGACGTAGTGCTTGTAGTAGTGGTAGTAGGAGGAGTTGTGGTGGTTGTGGTTGTTGTAGTAGTAGTTGTAGTTTCTGTTGTTGTGGGAATCGTCGTCGTTGCTTTGGTAGTTTTGGGCCATGGTCTAAACCTATATTTAGGTTTTTGTGTTGTTGTTGGGCTAGCGGTAGACGAGGTGTAGAACATGTCTGATGTCACATCTGTCACAGTCTCGATGTCATATGTATCAACGCCGGGTTTTCTAACTACGCCCGTCTTGAGCGGACGAATGACTCGCTTAACATGCAGGACGGCTTTCGTTGTGCTAGCAATCTGTGGCTTCAGAGTTGACTTTTCTGTTCGGAAATTCGGTTTCGCTGGTGGCCATTTCGAAATTTCCAATCTTAAAGATTTGTCCAACGTAGACGGTGTTGATGCTCGTCTCGGGGCAGGGGTTTGCTTCCTTAAATATGCCGGAGGTGTGTATGGACTTTTTCTAGGTTTGGGACCAAAGTGATCAACGCCAATAGGACCATTTGCCTTTGTTTTCCACTTGTCGACTCTCCGAGATAAATGCTTGTTTTTCACATCAGTTTTTCTTAGATCAAGAGAAGACTTTATTAACACGGATGGCATGGTCGATGTTCTTTGGTTAATTGTGATTACTTCAGGTCTCCATTGTATAACTTTGGGCGATGTTGACAATACTGGTGGCAACGTTGCCGTTGTTTTTCGTCTGGAGCCATTGGACTGAGTGGGATTCGACGCAAGGTAGCTGTGTATGCGAGACGTTGACCCGGTCGTCACAGGTCGTGTTGTCTTAACTCTATAAACGTGTCTTCGCCTGGAATCAGTCGTTGAAGTAGTAGACGGAGTGATGATCGTGTCAGCCTTCCTCTGCCACACGCTGGACGGTTGTTTAGTACTCTTGACTTGCCCGGTTGTTGGTGTGGGTGACGCTCGTCGTAGAGTCGTTGTAGATGGAGACTTCCCAACCGTTGGCCTCCTTCTCTGCAAAACACCAGATCGACGTGTCGTGGATCGCATAGTGGTCGTCGATTTTGTGGTAGTGGTCGGTTTATTTACGGCTTTCGGTTTCTTGAAGGGCGAGGATGGTTTCTTGTATGGGGAGTACGATTTCTTGAGAACGGGACGCTTGGTGGTAGGGACCGACTGCGTGGTAGATGGACGGTGTCTTCCGATAGTTGTCATCGGAGTAGTTTGAGATGTTGGTTTTGGGGTTCTGTGATTTGAATGTTTTGTAGTGACAGTGGATGGTGTATGCTTTCTTTTATACGGAGATCTATTCACAGACTCCAAGTTGTCCAGCTTGCTGATTCTATCCTTCTTCGTTCCTTCATTTTCCTTCCGATATATGTCATTTGATTCCTTCATCGTTGGCTTTGATTTCGATCTAGGGGGTGTCTGAAATTAACAGGATTCAATCAATAGGATTCAATCAATATGGTTGTCTATCATCGAAGCACAGGCCATTATGACTATATAACATTCGTATTTAACATTTAGTAATCATTATTGGGGTAGGATTGACAATTTATACCTTTACAAATACACCTGTTCGTGAATTTCAACTGAACTCATTCAACTGTTTCATACGTAGCAAATTATGATCGACGTCTGAGCGAAACGCATCTACCGTTATGTTATTAGTCAATACCTTTGCTAGTTTAGGCGGCGGCACGAAGGTCGGGTATTGGGTGTCCTCTAGGACGGATCTGATGGCTTTACACAGTGGGTACACTTCCCCCTTGCCTGCCAGGTTGGCGAAGTCGTCCAAGTCAACCGCCCAGATCATGGCGCCGGCCAAACGCTGCTGCTTGATGTACTGAGCCTGGAAGAATAGACAACGATATATAGAACTAATGCACGGGCAACGTCTATGGGTTTGAAACAGGTGCTTGCTGTTTATTCTGAATGTAAGGGGATCTACCTTTTTAGGAGTTATAGAAATAAAACATGGGCAACATTTGAGGTTAACAGTTGGTTGGCACTGGTGGCAGGTTATAAAGAATGTATGGGGATCTAATTTAGTAGGAATTATAGAAAGATACTATTCCGTGGTTACAGTATATTATGAATTTATGGGGCAACTGATTTTGTAAGAATTTTAGAAATAAAACATGGCCAACGTCTGAGGTTGAAACAGTTGATTTCAGTATGTTCTGAATGTATGAGGAACTAATTTGGTAGAAGTTATGGGATCAGTTAATGGAAACTTCTGAGGTCAAAACAGGTGGTTGCAGAGCAATTTATTCTGAATGTATGGCAAACTACTTTGTTAGGAGTTATAGAAAAATAGACTTCTATGGTTGTACCATATGGCTGCATTGCAACCTGATTTGAATGTATAGGGAACTAATGTTGTAGGAGTTAGGATATCAATTTGGATATTTTAGAACATAATTTAGAAACGTTAGGAAAACACGCTGGCTATTATTTATAGTACGTGCTAGCATAAAGGAACAAGTTTTAATTTATTCAGAGTGTATTGAGAACTAATTTTGTTGGCGTTAAAATATATTAAACAAACTGCCTTATACCAAATATAAATACAATATCAACATACTTTGAAAGGGTTGTACGACGCTATTTCCAACTTCTTTCAATGGTTTTACACTAGGTAGAGCTACCAGACAAGTAATCTATGAGATCTCATATGTATACGGAAGCCTTAACTTGAAAGAAACATAACACACATTGTGCAGGTAGGTGTGTTTGGAACATTAGCTGAGAAAATGGTCTGTCTTTGAAGTTCCGTCAATACATGGGAATAAATATTATATGATCGAGGAACTTTATTGTTTAATATATTCCACTTTCCATAACTATATCTTATACAAGGTTAAACGCCAATCTCATCAATTAAAGTATGTTGCACGTGCCGAAATGTTTTAGCCATGCAACAATAGCGCCCTTTCATGAAAACTATGTCCAGACATTATTCTATGACAGATAGTCAGCCATTCCGTTGACTCGCACCGGCTTCTGGGCATTCTTTCATAAGCGCCTGTTTGCAGTAGGAATTGTAGAAACAGTTTTTGTTCAGAAGTGAACGCGCCTCTTGTTGACGTTTGATTTCCATAAACAAACGCAAACACACGTCGTCTTTCATCCATCTGTGCGATCACGATAGATCACTCGGGGTATTTCGCAAATTTGACGACAGTATGAAGGCCATCCGTCATTTTGACGTCAGCATCACGTGAATGAATGCACGTTATGTGGTATTTATCTTTGTATATGGATTTCCTTTTCAGGCGGATCACAGGTCCTACTTGTTTTGATGCATTCCCAATTCTCTGTTTTACTTTATTGTTGTAGTTTGTCTTATGGGATTGCGTCAGTGTTCACATAATATTATCCTGCATACAAATTCTTAACTGAATGAATCGTTGAGGCATTTTGAAAATCCATATGTTCTAAGTCCAACTGAACTTATGTTCCTGTTTGAACATTCTCAACTTACTGAGAAATATCCAAGAAGCGAGGGCAACCACAATCGCCTAGAAAACCTCTCGCCTAAAACATCGACTACCCAGAACACACTTAACTTTATACAACGTTGTTACAACATTGTGTGAATGCTATCTTGTATCAGTAAGATTCACCCAACGTTGTAATAACTTTTTATAATGTTATGTGTTTGCTGATCATGTAATGTTCGTTAAGATTTAGAAGAGAATCATACGATTTACAAAGACGTAACTATACAGGTGCATGTTCCATCATTCAGAGCTAGAGATGTTTCAGGTTACCTCCTGCTCTAAACTGACTTAAATCCGTGAAAGAAGTGAACTAATCTTAACCGAGACTCTACACCCCAATTTACAAAACTAACAATACTAATTAAAGCTAAGACTGATGTTAGCTGGGGCCTCTATCACACATACCTTGATGGTAACGCTCTGTATATCGTCGTATCCAACCCATTGCTTGGTCTTAGGGCTA
This sequence comes from Lepetodrilus pustulosus, assembly GCA_032355345.1. Classification (NCBI taxonomy): domain Eukaryota; kingdom Metazoa; phylum Mollusca; class Gastropoda; order Lepetellida; family Lepetodrilidae; genus Lepetodrilus; species Lepetodrilus pustulosus. The sequence continues at coordinate 13,947 of JAULBP010142499.1, read as the reverse complement.
TAGGCATATGGCACCATCTCGTCCTTCAGCCAGACCCGCGTCCATCCCTGCTTCAAATGCTCAGAAACCTGCAACAAAGACCTCATTGCTATCAAGAAATGCTTCGCTTATATACTGATGCATACTCATTTCGCGCTTAAACATTAAACGGAGATTAAATTAAAGGAAGATATATGGGGTCATTTGATGATGTTTGTATTATCAGCAGGAAAAGTGGTTAGCATTCGTAATTGTTTGTGTAAATTGGAACACTTAAAAATTAATCCTTTCGAGCATTGTTCAACAATCTGCCATACATGTGGTTATTACAATAATATATTGTTTTGTATCAGTTATTATCACCCAATGGCAATGGTGGCTGAAAGGAGATATATGCTGTAGATAAAATTGATATCTCCTAGGAGATATATAGAATACATGTTTCTGATCGGTCAATTCAGTCAGGTCACTATAAAGGTCAACTTCTGACAAACAGTATACCATTGTGATGTCATCACCATCATAACAATGCTATGATGCCACAGTGCAAATAAGCTTATTCATTGACTTCACAGTACAAACATTTCAAAGTGCTATGTTTCTTCTTAAATGACTTAAGATAGACATTGGATGATAATCTCACCCTCGTATGTTTTGATATAGTTGTTATCCTATTCATTTGATAAAGAATTAACAACTATATCAAAACATACTCGGTGAGATTCTCTATATCATATACAAATTAATGTAAATATATATCTCAGAAAACAAAGGCTAGGTGTCCTGTTAGGTGTCTGGTTTAGGACACCAGGACAGGACACCCAAGTTGAGGATTCTGGAACAGGACACCTAGCTGCATCTTTGATGTGATTCAGATTAGGTATCCTGTTCTTTTCTAGACTATCGACAGTGATTGGTACCTCGTAGTAGGATATGAAGCCACGTTCCCTGGTGAATGGAGATGGGTTCCCTGATCCGCAGTTCTTGTCCCCGATCGAATTCTGGTTCGGTGAACACATGGTAAATGAGCGACCATACGTGGAGATGCCCATAACCAACTTGTCCGCGGTCGCTCCTAGAGATAGCCACAGCTGTACGACATCGTCCTGAAAGAAGAAAAGAGTTAACTTCCGGTTTCCATTTTTTTTTTAAATCCAGAGGACCCCTGAACTGACTTGTAATATTACTGTAGCCGCATTGTGAAGGTGGAACCTGCTCAGAATATTTCAAGGCATATTTGATTTTCTAGAGGAACCCTACCTGTCATAGGAAGATCACTAACAGTCACACGCAAGCATACAACCGGAATTCTGTAGAAAGATTCCTTTTGGTCGAAATTTAATATTTAGTTGTGGCCCAAGTTAAGTAGATACACAATCACACCCGCCAGGGGAAAGGCTGCCCATAACTAGACTATGAGTCCCAAAGCATTTCTCTTCAAGGGCGTATTTTTAGGAGGCATTATTCAATGCTTTTAAAACTTTACGGCTGAGGGATCAAGGAGTCATGTTTAACACTACCGCATTCAACAATAAGTAACATAGTGTATCAAGCTGATCTTCCCCAAGGACAGTTTAGCTTGACAATGTTAAGTCTAATGCCAATAAATGCCTACAGTTAACAACGTGTTGTTTCCCGAATTGTTGCTATTTTCAGCGAATAATTTATCTCGGTGCTAGGAATTATTTACGCTGTGAATTTCCAGGGTTGTTTGACGCTCATTTTATTCCCCTTGTAGCAAAGATATGCGACGCCTTGTCACGTAGCGCTGTTTTCATCCTTAAATAATCGTGTGTCGGGATAATCCTCGGTGCTCTTTCACTTGTGTCCTCATCTTAACTGGATTAAAGAGCAGCTATGCAAGACATCTACAGCTTTGCCCATCTTAACAGGAACATGCTTCTTTGCAAAGGTGCCATTTAGCTACCTGAACAGGGCGTCTTTGACAAAGTATGTTTCACGAACTCGCTAGTGTTTCTAACAGTTTGAAGGCGTTGAATAAGGTGCCCATGGCAAGTGCATAACCTGGATCAATGACGTATACTTCCCTAGGGATTAAATACGAAATCAAAGAAGCGCAATGGTAGTGATTATAAAACGGAATTATAATTCAATTAGTTAATATAGTTTACCGAAACATGTCTTAGTTACACCAATGACTGGATGATTACGTTACAGTAGGATATCGCCAACAGCATCAATAGAGTGATTTTAGGATAGGATTTAACCAATGTGATATAAAATTGTCCGCTCCTACTGGTCTCGACCAGAGGGTTACCCCTTTAGGTCAGTCAGTAGAGCGTTGGATTCATAATGCAGCAATTCGGGATCGAATCCATAGGTCGGCATGTCCTGTGACAAATGGCGCCCAATGTGTATTCGATTAGCGGGGTTTCTCATTTGGTTTTCGGTTAAGTTCAGTCAGTAGAACGTTGGACACGTAATCCAGCATCTCGGGTTCGAATCTAAACATCATATGACCTCACCTACGTGTACTTACCACACTAGGAGTCTTGATCTTAGAATCTGGCGAACGGGAACTGTACATAGGAGCGTTCATCCCAAGAACTTTGCTCCAGGAACCGTGCAGGTCGTAACTCATAAGATTAATAAAGTCCAAGTATCTGGAATTGCAATGGAATAAATGTAAAACAAAATCAGTGATGAGTCTGAACACGTTATAAAGGCAAAGTGTTAGAAATTGCAATGGAATAAATATAGAATCAAATCAGTGATGTGCATGAACACATAGTAAATACAAAGTATCTGGAATTGCAATGGGATACATGTAGAACCAAATCAGTGATGTGCATGCACACACAATAAAGGGGAAAGTGTTAGAAAGTGCAATGGAATAAATATAGAACCAAAATCAGGGATGTGCATGAACACATAGAAAAGACCAAACATTAGGAAGTGCAATGGAAAATTGTAGAACTATATCAGAGATATGTATTGACAGTATTGGAAACATAATACGAATCAAATATATGGCATTGAAATGGAATCATGTTGAATTATATCAGGAATATGTGACACTATAAAAACCAAGTACAGTATAAGGTACTGTTAGGAAGAATATAGACTATTTAATCAGTATGTGTAGATAGACATAGTATATGGCATTGAAATGGAATACTCTAGAATGATTTTAGTGTTATGTTTCAACAATAAATGACCTAGATATATGCGGAGATACATAAACATATGTTACTCTCAGCTAGACCTTGGTCATATTTTCAAAATATTAGGCTAATAGTATAATCATGTTTACTATCGAAATACAGTCAGACCTCATTATGCCGGACACTTCTGTTTTTATTGTTAAATTCTGACAGATAAGAGAAACAGCCTGATCATCGGATCAATCACTCATCGAGTTAAAGTATATAATTATTAGGAAATTATTAGGAGAAACTGTTATAACGAAGACCGTTATATGGACAGCCACCCGGGTAAGCTAGTTATTCTGTAGTATGTCGTTTTTAAGTATAATTATGTATGAAAAGGACATGATGCAAATGTATCTATTTTCTGACCGTATCGGTCGTATATTGATCCATTTATATTGTATACTATGTACAAATTATTATGATTCATCTCTTGTACCACCGTTGGTGGTTTTCTTGAGAATAAATGTGTCTGTCTGTCTGTCTGTCTGTCTGATAGTGTTAACTACGGTTTAAGAGAAGTCCTCTCACTTGTTAATTACGGGAACTTCATACGCCGAGTGTATAATCTGCTCCCCTCCTGCGACAGCGGCAGTGATCAACAGCCTCTCATTTCCTGTCCGTTTAGACTCGTCTTCAAATGCAGCTCTGACTTCCTGTTTAGCAATACAGGCATATTATTATAAGGCACAGTTTCGAATCTTTCTATGATTGTATGGAATGCAAACAAATATTGAAAACTAATGACGATATCTTAGTTAGCACAGATCGCAAACTTGTACTAATAAATTATGCACATTATCAAGATTTTGTTAAAACTATAATTTAGTACGTTGCTGCAGATATATGTAATATCTTTAGATGTCTTAATCGGTCTTTAAATATCTATTTGATTACAACGCTATTGAATGAAACGATTCGAAATGACCATGACACAACACAACATACCATACCATATTTTGGTTTAACAAGTTGCACAACCTTTTCCCAATCCTTTTCTGACGATTATGATATATTTTAACCAAATCAATCAATACCTTAATAAAAATTGAGAACATCTTCTTGTCATCCGGGGGACTCCCTCTATTGGCCGGATATTCCCAATCAAGGTCAAGACCATCGAAGTTATGCGCACGCAGGTATTGCACTGCCTGGTCAATGAAGGCCTTCCTGCCAATTTTCGTTTTGACCATTTCCGTGAATGGCCTTGACCCGTGAGTCCATCCTCCAACCGCGAGTAGAGTCTTTAGATGGGGGTTCTTTTTCTTTAATCCATTAAATTGTTTGTATAAATCTGAAATTTATATAATAATCAACGTATTATGATCATCTCTAGGCGGCAAATTATGAATACTTTGGTGATTTTCTTTTTTAAATAAATCCAAACCAGTGTTGATCTGGCAAATCAAGAAGGAAGTCATCACCCAAAAGAAAATCCACATATGTGGATTCCGTTTTTCTCCCACTGATGTTCATTCCGCAATTTACACTGGAATAGGTATATCTTTATTTTGTAGCTTTCCAGTCTCAACAATATTACCCAAGGCATACATATAGGAACTAATTATAACGTTGAATCAATAGGAGAAATCAGAAATTTACCTCAATAGCATATTAATTAAGAAGAAAAACTATGTTTATTTGTGATTCAGAAATAATATTAATAATAATAATAATAATAATAATAATAATAACAACAACAACAACAACAACAACATCAACAACAACAACAACAATAATAATAATAATAATAATAAACACATCTAAACTGCATATAATTGTATTGGGCATTGATTAGACAGTGCAACAAGCACTGCAGAAATATTATCTAGGATCTAGGCAATAATTCAAATGTCCAATACCAGTTTCAGTTACTTACGTGGATACTGGATATCGTTCCACTCGTATGGACCCAGATGTCCCTTGTAGTTAATCTTGGCGAAGGCAAAAATGAGATGAGTGCAGATGAAGGGGTCTATGTTGAAGGGGAAGAACCTGGCTGGTTGCTTTCTGTATTGTGACCAGTTTGTGTAGTAGCACACCCTCTTATACTGTGGGTCTGGAAATGGAAACAATGTTACACGTTATAGGAATGCCAGTATACTCCTCATGGAGTTGAGAACGTCACGTGAATGTAAACTGATCCATTGACCTGGCCCAGATTTCTCGAACTAAACTTGAGTTTGGGATTTTGCTCAGCTGAGATTTCTCCCATTGACGTGTTGTAACTTGAGTCTGGGTTTGATTTTGTATTCAAATTTATATTGCGAAACATGCTATCGCTGGATACTAATTTGGCATAAGTAATGAATGTTTGCTGGCTTTTGTCATGGTGCCTACACTGTTATAAATTGGTATTTAGAAAATATGTATATACGTTTATTTCAGAAGTTCGTAAAACATAACAATATAGGTATGCAGCCAACTCTTTCACACCACCTGATACCTAATATAATTGAAGCTAGAGTGCCATGATGAAGATACTTAGGAGGCGACGATGGGTATTAGCTAGAATATATTAGCAATGGTTTCCTCATGGACACGCCATACATAGATGTCAATACCTAATTGTTCTTGTAAGTATCGTTGACCGATACATCATTTATGAAAAAGATTTAATCTGTTCACAGAACAGAACAGAACAGAATATAGCAGAACACAACAGAACAGAAAAGAATAGAGCAGAACAAAACCTTCATTCACCCAGACCGATAGATTTGGCATATGAGATACAAACATTAATTACAAAATAATACATGGTAATCGCGTACTTTGCTAGGAAAAGTTTCGTTTCATAGACTTTCATAGAATATACTGAGATCTTTCAATTGTTCAATGCACCGATTTTAGACGTAAGCAAAAAGCAGTGTCGAACAATCGCGAACCGTCGAAACGGCTCCTGTCTCACGACCAGGTTTATCCTTGGAGACACTTAAGCGACTTTATTAACTCAAACGAACAACACCAAACTATCCCATTAACACGTGAACTATTTTGATAAACTGCATTCAAATACGCTCTCACTATTGCCTCAACGTGTTCCCTTGCGCTACAGAAAGCGTGAAAAGAGTCCGGGACTCTAATGTGGACAAACAGCATCTCGTAATGTCACGTTCTGCCAACTACGAGATGAAACTCTTTAACATTGGTGGAACTACGAGGTACTAGCAAAGCGGTAACAAGTTGTCAAAGTGCCCGGCTTATTTTATGTTGTCCAGTTGTTGACCGGGCAATACGGCTGTTTTCTCCAGTGGTGGAAACGGACAAGCTGAGTTTGTCCAGAGCGATTATAGTCGGAACGCCATGTGTGTACAGGGTATGAAGACTCCGCCTCAAGATCGGTTTCCTGTTGATGTGGCGGCCATGTTTGTTTGTCCTTTCTTGCCTCGGCAGGTCGAAATTAAAGAAGTATGTTAGAGATCGGTAGCAAGTTTAGATTGAGTTTTAGACTGTTTGCAAATTTGCTTGTGATCTGTTCTCGATCCCAGAATGCAAGGGACTTTCCGGATACTTCCGTAAATGACCGGGCATTTCCGGCATCGCTGGTTGTGAAGCAATTGCTACACACACTCGTGGACATATTATATACGCTAAAAATGTAAAACCTAAATCTTGGATTAATATCTAAAACGAAATATGATTGGTATTAAAGGTACAAGAGACTATCATGATGTGGAAAACATATACAGCAGCAAAACAAATATATCCATATCATTAATGTATTACTAGACAACATTGTGGTATTATTAAGAGTATCTTTTACTGATGCGCATGTGCTACTATGAATTCGGACGAGATTTGTTTTAGTTTCTCCCAAGGGATAGCTCATCAAGGTGGTCAGTAAAATAGAGGACGTCATGTTTCACCGAAGAACCACATGTCATTCAGTACTACCACATTAAGTTCATATCCATGCTAATCCCTGCGCATATGATCACAACCATCCGCACTTGTCCCGGCTCTACCCCACGTCGAGGAAATACAAAACAAACGTTTATATTTGCTCCAAATCGTAAACGTCTGGCAGTTGTCCAGCACCGAACACTCGGATTCTTTCTGTTAATGTCCACTTCATTTGTTGACTCGCCGTCGATGTTCATTGCAAAGTTGATCACTCGAGTCATTGGGATTGATTCAGGTGTATGTTTCCTGGTTGAGACACGGAAGGAAAAACGACGGACATCGGAGCGAGTTATTGACTTGCATCTCTGTATTGTGTATGAGGCCAGATATTAGCTAGAAGTCGTTCCCCCGAGATTTGATTACTTTCCCGGCCAGGTTGACATTACGTCTGATGACAATCCCTGTATTCTGAACACACGGCATTCCTCCAGTGGCTTTGTTGCATCCGTATTCGGAGATTTCCTGAGAATAGTGCTAATATGCACGTTGTCACAGTAAATAATAAATCTCCATACAAGTGAACCTCTAGTTAATCCTCTGCAAATATATATTCTATCTCCTTCTATCTATTACTTATTTCTTTCGTTCTTACTTTCTATCTCTCTGAAACACTTGACCACTGAAAAATATATATATCTTCTATTTTATTTAACTATATTTCTTTCCATCTTTTGGTCGTTATTTCGTTCTGTCTTTCCCTCATTCTCCGCTCACTTAATGGGGTTTTTTTCTCTCTCTCTCTCTCTCTCTCTCTCTCTCTCTCTCACGCACACACACTCACACACACACACACACACACACACACACACACACACACACACATACACACACAGACACACACACACACACACATACACACCCCGCCCACACAAACACACACACACACACACAAGCAATCACACAGACACAGACATAAACACACAGACACAGACACACACACACACACACACACACACACACACACACTATCCCTGTCCTCGTCAATCATACACAATCTTCATTGCATCACGGCATTGTTATCATTAAAACTATCCATACCCAAACATCTATTTACGCTGATGCATAGGGCATTGTTATTGAAATGCTATTACGAAAATTGTATTTCAATACTGATAACTGTCTCCAATCTATATCAAAATAATGGTGTCACTTCGACAGTTCCATTTAACATAGGTATTATGTATTAGAACGCCATAAAAAAACAACATATTTTGACCTTACTGTAATTCAATAGCTATGTTAACCCGTCTACTACAGTGGCCACACTTTATGAATGTAAATATTGTTAACCATCCCTCTCCCTTGTAATAAGTGTGATCATGTGCATAACTGTTCTCACACGTCCAAGTAAAATACCCCCAAACACTATGTCTGTAACGTTCACAATTGCGTTCCGTCTTTACCGAAATGACGAGAGACCTAACACGTGAGATATTAAAATTCTATATCTCCTCCACGCTTGCACGACCATTATAACAATGAGTAATTGTTCTTATGGCAATTGTGTAGAGAGTCTGCATCTCTCTCTAGTTCTCTATGGGGATTCCTGGTCTAAAAATACGATAATTGTTGACAATTAAGAGGAAATTACCGTGGCATTGGATTCCACCAACATAGATAGAATGAGATTAAGCATTCTATCATAACTGTCTCCTTTGAGTCGGGATTTATTTTTATAATAAATTGATATTAAATATTAGGACAGTGAGATGTTGACACCTTCTTGGTGCAGGCACCACGTGAATACACATGTTCGCTGCCGTCGGGACATTCCGGAAAGTCATCTACAAGCTTCTCCGGAGACATGTGTCAACTGCACCAGTAGAAGGCACACACAATTTTGTTATAGAAATTATCGGATAAATGACGATCGAAAATTTCCAAATGCTTTCTAATGTTTAATATGAGAACAGTGTCAATAGATTCTGATGATCCGAGTCAAGGGTCGCCTTAAAGGTGGAAATTGCAGGATGTTGTAGGACCGAGATCCGAGTTTGAACTCACACAAAGAACTACGAGTTCCATGTATGAAGACTTATCATAATGTCAAGAAAATAAATATAAAAAGAAGAAAAAAAAACCTTGTGACTTTGATAGCCATGGCTTCTGAAAAAGGAAGACTATTTTGTCTAGATGACACGAACTTAGCAAACATGGAATACTTTGCAGAGATTAAACCGCTATGTGTATATATTGATTTCTGAGGCGATGAACAAAAAATGAAATAAAAATATAATCTCTTTGGTGACACTATGTTGTCTTACGATCACGTCCGGACATTGTCAGAGAATATCTGACACAACTTCTAGGATATCTTCATACTACTGACGTGTTGTATGTGTATTTCCTTGACAAGTCTACATTTGAAGGATACCATTGGACATACATGTACATGTATGACGTGCTTGGCTGCCGAGTGCACTGTGAAGATGAGATAGAAGCCTTCTAAGGCCGCCTGAGTTATTCGCTCATCTGTCTCGGTACTGCAAGAATTTTGGGTAGGCATGGAGGTAGAAAGGGTCAGTAGTGGTGGGTAACAGTTTTGGTGCTGCCCTGTGGTTGAGAAAGAGTAAGGATTGGGCTAATGATGCACATAGAGGGTGACACTATGGATTAAAAACAATCCAAAAAGGTGTTACTCTATAATATTAAAGATTTATACAGTAACAGTATGTGATGTGACGTTACTGGACTTTACATTAATGTCACCATATAATATGCCATCTGAAAATGAGGTCATTGATTTTTAACGCTACCATTCATTTAATAACAAATATCCAAGCACGATGTTCGTCTTTTCTCACCCATATCCATTACCCTGCATCCCATCCACAGCACGACGGATTTGATTATCGCCAGCAATTAATTTTTAATAAATTAACAAACACGTCCATACCTAACTCAAACCACATACTGATATAAATGCCTTTTGTTAATTATGCAAACCAGCTGTATGGCTTCACCATACGTTCTCCCAACACCGATCTGGAGGGATCGGAAGGGAGGCACAGTGTGCGTTAGAGTAGTGTTACGCCGGATGCCAGGCTCTCAACTCTAGATTCTTTACCCTGGCATCGCTCTCCGAATTCTGCAAATTGCCCTCAAATTCCTCAATTCCTAATCCTCTACGTCTTTAAGGTGACTTAGAATTAACAGTGGGACCCGCGAATACCCTCACCCTCCCCGCCCCCATTTTCCCCCCAGCCCCACGATTGACCCAACAGATGAATCCGCACCTGGTCACTGCTCCATTGGTGACGGACGTGATCGTCCAGTCTATAGATTGGTGCATGTCCTTTCATTAACTGTCTTAAGCATCTAAATTATAAATAATAACTTTATGTTTGTCAGATTTGGTAAAATTAATGACTATGTATAAGATAATATTTTGAGATTGTCTTACCTCTAAGACAGATTGCATTTAGTATGCTTCGTAGACGTATAGTACATGCCAATTGTTGTAAAAGCATATTTTTTACATTTTTCTCAGGTCTATCTTAATATACTATTAGTATATAATCCAACTATCATAACAACCTTTCCAGAATAAAATAGTTTAGTTCACATTTAAATGACTTGAATTATTACTAGTGTTTATTTTTGCCACCAATATTAATTATGTTTAAGTTAACGTGCATTATATAAATTCTTAAAAAATAATAATAATCACATTTAGGAGTGGGTCATTATTAAGGCATGAAGCAAACTATTTCAATCCGCTATGCATTAATTAATTTTATTTTGGACAAAATAAAGGCACAGCCACAAATGTGAAGTCTTCAATTAGGATCTTCTATGACTGATTCACTGTACTATTATCTCCAACATAACACACAACCATTAGGCGCCTAAACAGACTTGACATTTCGGAAAAATAGAGGTATAGACATTAGACTGTTAGAATGGAACCCAGGACTTTAAACAACATTCAACTTTACGAAATTGTTGAGATTGTATGTATCTAGAATTCACGCTATCTTCTGTTCGCTGACGAGGAACACATTACGGTGTCGATGAGTGTTAAGATGTTAAGAATACCTTAATTGATTTTTTTGAATTCCAAGGTGGATCTGTTCAGACGCGTTGAACTAAGTCCCTCCCTCTGATCGATACCTTCCCCTGCTTTTCATTTACTGTAAAAGTTTACGGATAACTTAAGTGGTAAGGCAATTGATTCAGTGAATGTCAGGCGGTATTATACACACTTCTCACTTCCGTGTACGTCACCACGTCCATACGTACATTCGTAGACGTATTCACCTTATTACTAGAGCAAGCAGTGCACTTACTATACGGGGCAATTTCCGTTGACGTCAACGTTTGGAAGGTTAAACTTATAATGGAGCTTAAACTACTTTAGAAAATATTACTATTATTATCTTATCTCGAATAACTGTTTCTTACTGGATAACTATTGTAGTAGTTTATATATATTAGCAAACAAACCATAAGTTTCATATTTGACGGAAATGTATTCATTCCATTTTGTTAATCTGTCACGATGATTATAATATCACATAGCTATTAATTACTAATTAGCACTAAAAGTCATGGAGCAGTTTATCTAGTTTCGCCATTGCACCCATATATACGCAAGTATGTCTGTCTGAACGTGTATATGAAATACTTGTATTGGTCATGCAAGGAGACGTTCTTTATTGGCTATTCTTTATATATATCCAACGTTATTTCCTTGCATATCATAGAAGCCTACTACACTGGTCAGAATATGAACTACATGACCCATAGCGTCTATGCCAACATTAGTTTTGCGGTTTAGTAGCCATCAGATATGTATTGAATACAGACTTTGGCTGTTTTCTCGTCAAACATAACATTTCATCGTAAATACAAATTTAGAGTCGATGCCAGAATTTGATTCCGGCTCGCGTTGCGGTTTCTTCTTTGAGGTGAGTAGGGAGTTAAGGCTAAATCCTCTTTTTACAGGCAGTATTGACTCGCAACGACTTCGTTGGAACTGTTTCAATTTGAGTAGAACACTTGAAGCGAAGGTTCACTGAGTTGTATGTGCACGCGTAGAGCCACACACCAACACATATTACCGGCGATTCTGAATCGCCATTGATGCTTTTCTACAGTGATCCCTGGTAGGGGAAATAGCGTAAGATATTGCACACACATTGCAGCGGATATAACCCATTACAAAAGGAAAACGAATTGCCTGTAAATAATGACAAAAACACCATGCACTGGATGTGTACCGGTTTGTGCACGGGGATTAACATTAGTTGCATGGCAAAGGCAGTTGGTTTAGTCTTATTCACTGTTTGAAGTGCGATGGTTTCATTCACTGCCATGTCTTAAAATCTATTGAACATAATATAATCAGTTTAACGGTCTCTTTACACCAACGTAACAATAAATGGTAGGTGTCCTTTTACAGGATCCTATCAAAATCGTATTAGGATCATGGGAGGAAACGTTCACCTCTGGTGACCTGCGACGATACTGGTGCGATTTTGTTAGGATCCTGGGTATCCGTTTACGAAACTCTCTTATCTACTAATAGACTGGTAGCGCCCTCTTAGCAGTGTATCAGCTATCGACAAAGAGGGCGCTACCAGTCTCTTAGTGGATAATAAGAGAGCTTCGTGAAAGGATTACATCTAACTTGTTTTGTTGCTGTGCAACAACTACATGTATATGACAATTGAAATATATCACACATCTACGAATATTTGCAAAATATACAGTAGCATGGGCAACCTTTGGCTAGGTTCTAGCAGGTCGAGGACTGGTTTAGAAGTAAGTCTACGAAGACAACTTCATAATAGCTTTGCTATAAGGAGTGTATGTTCGTGTAGTAGATACAAGAGCATATTGACGTGTTGCTCAGATGGTCACATTATCTTTGCTCTGTACTTATATCTCTAGAGAGCCGTAACAATGAAGTTACAATTTGCTGACAGAGCAAAATAGTACATGATAAAATACACAGGAACAAAAGAGATGTCCTGTTTCAGGATCCCAACAAAATCGCACCAGGATCCTGGCAAGAAGCCCGAGGTGAAAGTGTTCTGCCAGATTCCTGGTGGGATTTTATTAGTATCCCCGAACAGGACACTTAACGATTTCATTTTTGCTCTGATAACTGTGTGTTTACAAAGTTGTTGAATAGTTAAGCCACATTCAAGTTCAATTTAATATATAAATACATACACCATAGACAGACTTGCATCGGGGCCAATCCTATCATTCTTTCATACCCACTAACATAGCTTTGTAATCCAGTTATGATCAGTGATGTATATGTAGATATTAGAGCGGCTATGCTAACTTAGGGGATCCATGAGAGCTTTTTGAAAGGGTTCCATGTAATTTAATTTAATTAATTTTAAAACATTATCTTGTCTTACCTCTGCCCAGATCTCTTGGTTGAGCAGCAACGTCGTTTGCAGCCCGTGCCGCACACGTGGCCAGCACGGCGAGTAACACCAACACAGACACCATGACCTGTAGAGAATAGAACCCAGACTTCTGCTGTAACTTGGTAATGTTAACCTAGTACTAGCATTATGCCGCTATGCTACAGTTATATGCCGAATGCAATTATCGACAATAAAGTGATAACTTAATATACTAAACCAAGCACAACGACGAGGTATGCTATATTTCTTATGACATACTCTCAAGTACGAATTTATGTTCCAGTCATATTTTGCATTGGGATTTGAGCGCAAAGCTAGAGATGATAGAATCATGCTCAATATGTTTTCGTAACCTCACATATTGCTATTTAATACTATGGGTTGTATAAACCCGGTATACTTATCTAAAACAATCGAGCATATAATCGTATTTATGTGATTGACAGTTATGCATCGATAAGACACTAGATCACTGATATATGCATACCTTCTCTCTCTCTCTCTCT